>CATOSE010000119.1:0-12145 GCA_951812265.1 Taphrorychus bicolor | reverse complement strand
TAGGGGCCCAAGAAAGCCGGTATCTCGCCCTCCGAGGCAAAGAGCCTTTTTAACGTGCTGCCTTGGGTGGCCGACGAGGTTGGGAGCACGAGGGGCCGTGCATGGTGGCGGATGTGACACCTATGCTCGGTATGGGTGTCTTTCACGATTGCGACCCCCGCGCGGCACACCGCTGCGGGCACTCACCACTTTCGAGCTTAGTTAAGGGTCCAAGAAAGCCGATATCTCGCCCTCCGAGGCAAAGAGCCTTTTCAACGTGTTGCCGTGGGTGGTCAACAAGGCATGGAGCACTAGATACCCCCGGCCCCAAGCCTACCCTGCCCCCCACCCCAACCCTTCTAATTCATTCTCACACTCCTACGCCGCACTCATCAACCCAGCCGACCCCCACCTCCCCCTGCACTCCCACCGCCCAGGCAAAAGGAGGATATGCCGCCCGCAGTGTAGGAGCTCGTGTGGGATAGTTAAAAGGGATCGGGTCAAGCAGTCAAAGGGGCTCATCCCTCACCCAGTTTCTCACCCACAGCAACGAAGTGACTACTGGAAAGGCGAGCACTGCTCAAAATTTGGCCGCTGGCGCGAAGCCAGAGAATCTAATGGGAATCTAATATGAATCCAAAAGAGAATCTCCTCGGATTTCATGCACTTTGCCAGCCACCTCTGGCCCTTGTGAACTTTACATAGCGTCCCCTACTATTGGTATAAACCACCCTCTCCTCTTGGGCACCAGAAGTGTACGTATACCGAGGTGGAGGGGTAGACTACAACCACATCAGCGTGCACGCTAGTGCTGCCGCGAAGACAGGGGACCGAAAGCGCGGGTGCGCTGCAGCGCGCGCTCCACCGTCGGGAGCCGAACGCTTGTGTGTTGGAACACTTGAAAGAAATAACTGACGCCCACAAAGCCGGACGGGCGCTCCAGACGGGCAAACTGAGCTAAACTTGTCCAAAACTTGTGGGACGTCCGAGGGTAACTGCCGGGGTAATTACCGAGAGTAACTGCCGGGGCAATTACCATGTCCTGAGGGTAATTACTGGAGTAATCGCCGCGTACGGGTAAGGCCCGGGGTAAATCCTACTCAGAAAGCATAGTACGACGAGTGTGCCGCACTACCCCCCCAGCTCGGCGAGGCTCATGCGTGGCACGCGAGTCGGGCTCGAGCAGCTTTAGTAGCTTGGTCATGCCCACGATCCCAGGGCGATGGTAGGATCGTGGGGCGGCGGCCTCGGGAAGCCCCTCACTTGGTCACTGAGATAGGCACCTCGGACAAGCCGCAAGGGCACCAGCCCCGGCTTGATGTTCACACCGCGGCGCCCGAGCGAGCCGCCATGCGCTTGCGGGGCGCCCACTCGACGCCAGTGTCGCCGGCTAGATTCATCACCTTCTTGCGATGCATCTCGAAGAGCTGGCGAGGTAGCACCTTCGTGAACAGGTCAGCCGGGTTGGTATTTCCGGGGACGGGCATAAACTCCTGTAAAGAATGTTTATGCATAGCACGCTGCTAAAGACGCCAAGCATCGCCTCAGTGCTTGAAGCATTACGCTCGTAGACATATTGGGCGGACGCACCACTTGGTGCGGACGCCATTGTTCATTTAGAAAAACTGAATCAAAACTGACGAACCCAGACAAGCAAACTTACCTATTGGCTGGCTGCAAATATTGCGTACATAGCAGCTAGCCTAGGCAGCCAGTACCTGTTTTTAATTTGACTGTTGAAAATTCGCACAAGGGCCGCCCTTGGGCTCCACGCCAGCGCACCACCCCCTCGGGGCTTTGCGCAACTGATAGCACCCCTGGTCGCTTCAGGGCCAACCACCACTCATACCACTGCGCACGAGGCTGCCTCTCGCGATAACTTTCGCGCGCACGGCGTGGCGCAATGGCCCCCGCTCAACAGACTGCCGACATCTCGACAATTCGTTACCTCCGCAAGCTTGAGGATACGCCTGTGAACAATCACAACCCAATCCTGCGACCTCGCTGGTTGGTTCCTGTGAAGATCCACCTCCCATGCACGGTTAAACACTGCGAAGCATTTATCCGCACCGGTGCAATCACCACACCGTCAGGAAAAAGAATCGTCAGCTCCCGCCAACATGGCTTCGACATCGTAGACGGCACTCTTCCCCCTCATAGCTGAGACAAGCCATCAGAAGTGGTCTATGAGAAACTGCCTACGACAACCGCAGCAGACGCATCACGCGACCTGCCTGATAACTACATGATTTCGCCACTCCACCTGCTCGAATCTGATTCCAAGATAGCGTCAGCGATTGTTTTCACATGCACCAATGTCGCACGTGCGGAGAAAATGAAAACAGATGCCCAAGGCAGCGGCCGCGAAATCCTCCGCGCAGAGTTTGACGCATCTAAGCGGCGGCTCACGAACTTCAACTCTCCGGGCTCCTCGCTCATCAAAAGAGTGATGGCTCACATCTTCCGACAGGGCCTTTCGTCGATTTCACTCACCGCTTTTCTCGAACTTAGAGAAGAAATGGAAGGATGGAACGAAGGGCAACTCACACGCCTTCGCAAAGACGCAGACGAATTGATTGCTGACTATCTTGAGCTCTACCAATCTGAGCTCGGCACGGCAGCATACAATTCATTACATATGGCCATGCTGAAATCGGCTGCCGTTAAGGCTGACCCGTCAGATTTGGAAGCCGTTTGCTCATGCATTGAATTGGAGCTCAATAATCTCAATCTCACTGAAATCTCAGCAGCTCTCGAGAAAACGGGCAACGCCTTTAGGCTGGGCTCGGGCAAGCCCGGCGGCGATCCGCGAAAAACGCCGCAGGAACGAGCAGTAGATGGCGAAAGACCCAACACCCGTGTCCCAAATGCAAAAAGAAAGGGCACTGGTGTTTCGAGTGTAGAACCACTCCTGCTGCTCCTGCTCCAGCGCCTGCTCCTGCATGTGCCGCCAAAGTGCTTGCGCTTGCACAGCTGAGCGATCAGCCTGGCGACCTCGCGTCGCCCGCGCTCTGTGAGTTGGAGCCATCCGAAGTGTCACTTTCGTCGTTATTCGCTGGCCCGCCCGGTGAGTCTCGGCAAATCGATGTGGGGAGCGTACGAATGTTCAAGGCGCGCTCGGAAACCATCGCAACGGAGACGAGCGCCTCCAGCCTCGCCGATCGCGCCGAGCGTGAATTGCTTACTATGATTCAGAAAAATAGCGAGCAGCACAAGCAGGATGCAAGCGTCTGCTCCGTCGATGCGTCTGAATCCATCCATTATCTCTGCCGATGATCCCACGCCTTCCCCATCTCTGTTTGGCTCACGCACCCAACGCACCCTCACGCTCCAAGAGCGAATGCTCTCGCACGCCGTGTGCTGCGGTGTGCTCTATGAAAATCTGGCCATCACATTCGCGATCAAACTGCAACGGCGTGCTGCCCAGTCCAAACTTGCGTCTCGTTTCGTCAAAAACGTCCCTTATGCTGCCGTCCTGCCTCCGCCTCCCTCAGTGCCTCATGACGCAATCTCCACAGCTGATACCGAGAGCAAAATACTTCTCGCTTCGCTCTCGCCAGCCATGGTCGCTGCGCTCTATGAGGAGGCCACTCGCGAACGTGCCTCCGGATGGTTTCTTAACATCAAACCTGGAAATTCTCGCCGTTCACCTGGACTTGTCGTTTACACTCGTACCTACCTCAATGCTGACAACCACGTTCGCACCTTGCCGGTCATTGGCCACGAGACCACATACTGGCGCGCTGCACGATCCCCCGGATCGCATTGGCTAACGGTTTTTCAGGAGGAAATGGAACGCGCGAACGCTGCAGGCCTCTCGCAAGAAAAGGTTATCTCGATCACCGATCGTTTTGTCTATGAGAAAGTCGAGCCGCTCGATCTCAGAGACCCCACTAGCACCGCTCACGTCACGAGCTCGCCCTCGCTAGCATTCGCCGGCTATTGTGCGCTGCACTGGAGGCCGCTGCGGTGCCAGCTCCCCGTGATAATGCGGCCGCCAACCATCAATCGAGACTTAACATTATGATTTCAACCATCGCTACCGTTTCCACTTCTCTTCTAGTGCTGCTGCTGGCGATCGCCGGAGCACGCTGGGCGATTGACAGTGGCGCGCGCTGCCCTGCAGTACTTTCGTACGGCCTGTCGTGCATGCTAGCCGCGTTCGTGCTGTCGGCCATCACCATTTCACTCTGCCTGATGCTCCGTGCATCGTATATACTTGCCACTTTCGTCTGCCTTCCAATGCGTTCTTTTGCTCCAACGCAGGCTAAGCAAACACCAAACAGGGCTAGGTGTCCTTGTAATTCCATTCTCCAAATATTTAACCATCTGCATCGGCTTCAACTCTCTGATGCGGCTTTTCACATCGCATCCTGTTTGGACTCGCCGTGTTCGCTTTTGCGTTTGCCTTATGCGACTGCCGCGTTTTGGATGGCACTCTGTTTCTCTCTGTTCGCTCGGCTTCTCAACTGCGACGCTGCACCCACCATCGCATCCTCCGGGCACGGATTTGGCTCTGTGCTCCACTGCGTGACAGAGGCTGTCGCCGCCGCTGTTAACATCGAGGTCGAAGGGATAACGGTGCGTGAGCGTTTCTAGCACTATTCGACTCCTACGTCTCAGTTTTACCGCCGCCGTAATTCCACTGGACCTGCTATGTGCCTCGACACGAATCCCTCGGGAGATACGCCCAGGACTGTACCACTGCGTGTCGAGCCCGCTCCACCGGTGGCTCCCGATGAGCTGAGCACGTCCACGCCTCGCAGGTTCCGCCGCAAGGTTTTTCGTGTGCCTCTATCGACTCTCGATTCCGATGACTCGCCGCTACTATCGAATGCTTCGTTCGGCCGAGCCCTGATCACGAAACGTGCAAAGCAACGCCGCAGCAAGCGATCGCGAGGTCTGTCTACCTTCGCCACTGCCTTGGCACTTGTCATGGACAGCGGCTGCACTTGGCATGTGCATCCCATACGTGAAGACCTCGTCAACCTCCGCCCGTGCAATGACCGCGTTGAGGGGGTGGAAAGAAAGATTCACACATGCACTTCCATGGGAGATCCCCCATCGTTGCGCAGGACGCCGCCGGTGTGTACCGCCAGCTCTTGCTGCGGAACGTACGATGTGTGTCTACCATTGCGGACTCTGCTGGTCTCCATTGACCAGCTTTGGGACGATATGCGCGTTGCCACTCAGTTCCGAGACGTTCGTAGCGTCTTCTTCCCGGGTGAGCAAATGTCGTCTCGACAGTTCCCTTTTGATAGGTCCGACGGGCTCAACGTGTGGCATGTGTACGGAAACGCACGAAATCCAGCTCGTCCCTTCGACCACGTTCGCCAGCGGGGGGCGGTTCTCAGCATTCACTCGGTGAGATCCACCAGCCGCGTTAACACCCTCAGTACCGATGGAGTGACTTCACTGTTGCATCGTCGTCTTCACTTGGGTGACAAACGCCTGCGAAAGCTGCCTGCCTCCACTGACGACGCGCCTGACGCCCTCGCTTCCACTCGCCTCACATCCTGCCCCTCATGCACCGAGGCGAATGGCTCTCACCTTCCTGATCCCGGCTCTCACTATGTGCCATCGCATCCGGGTCGCTTGGTTCACAGCGATATCGGCGGGCCGTTCGTATCGACCGCTCGTGGGGGATTTCAGTATGTCCTCGTGCTCATCGACGACCATTGCAGATTCAAAGCAGTGTACTTCATGCGGAAGAAATCTGAGGCACCTAAAAAAATCCGAGCCTTCATATCCTCTCTCAACGCCTACCTCAGTGTCGGCAAAGCCGAGCGCATTCGTGCCGTTGGGTCGCTACACACGGACAACGCTGGGGAGTTCCTATCTCGCTCGTTCACGGAGTTTCTCGACCAGGAGTTAGTGAATCACACCACCTGCCCTCCACACATCCACCAGCTCAACGGCGTAGCGGAGCGCGCCATACGTTCCATTATGGAGCACGCGCGCGCACCCATTACGGCCAGTGGTGCCCCCATCGGCTTTGTGAACGATGCCGTTAGTCATGCCGTTGACGTCTTGAATCGGTGCACTGGTCCCCCCGACTCCAACAGGACGTCCTATGAGGAACTCATTGGGGTCAAGCCTAAGATCATGCAGATATACCCCTCCGGCTGCCGTATGTGGGCGGTCAGACCTCGACCTGCCTACTCCAAATCTCGCCTTGAAGGGCGAGCCTGGGTCGGCGTCAATTTGGGCCGCTGCGCCGATATCCCCGGTGCGTACGATATTTGGGTACCCGGTGCAGGCAGAGTCGTCACCGCCGGTCAGACCTCGACCTGCCTACTCCAAATCTCGCCTTGAAGGGCGAGCCTGGGTCGGCGTCAATTTGGGCCGCTGCGCCGATATCCCCGGTGCGTACGATATTTGGGTACCCGGTGCAGGCAGAGTCGTCACCGCCTCCGATGCATATGTTGACAAAACACTTACGCCTTGGCTTCCGGTTGAGTCACAGCGTGTCGCGGACCCCGTCCCACACGCCACCAGTGATTCAGGTGATCAGCCCCCGGGACTCCCGGTTGATGGTAGCACTGCCGCACCGCCGCCTCCGTCTCCCCCGCCTCAGCCGCCTCCAACGCCGTCGAACAGCACAAGGGTCGAAGCCCTTGGCGCCTCGTAGCACTCGGCATCAGGACAGCAGCATCAGCGTGCCTTGCGCTCATGCACGGTACTCATCCTGTTCTCTGGCCCTTATGACCGCCCCGATGGCCTCGCTGCTTGGAGCTACAATCCATCCTTGTAGATAATTCAGCGGACGGGGGGGAACCGAAAGATGATCTCCGCGTTGACTCATACTACGAGTCTCTCCTTCAGCGTTGCCACGCGGGTGAATTTCTGGCCATCATCGCCGCACCGCCCTGCTCCACCTTCTCCGTCGCTCGTTTCTTCGACGCCCGCGTCACAGCTGCTGCGGCTGGTAAGCCTATTCCTGACGATCCCAGACCGCAGCCGGTGCGCGACCGCGACCATATTACGGGTCTAGACGGACTCGAGCGACACCAACAGCAAGAGCTCACCATAGCGAACCTATTGGTGCGCAGGACAGTTGCCATACGCTTGGCAGGCCTCCACCGTGGAGCAGAATTCATAATCGAGAATCCCGCCGACAGAGGAAATCGCGACTCGTCATTTTTCTGGACCCTCGACATGGCTCACTCTAGCAGATGCTCGAGGTATGCGCACTGCTCAAGCACTGTGATGGCGAGAAGGTTACCTTCCCACAATGTGCATTTGGGGCCAACGTACAGGAATGCACGACCCTTGCCTCCTCATCTCGTCTCGCAGCTCTACTGCGGCCGTTCAGCGACCTTCGCTACAATCACAGCAAGCACCGAGGACAGGTAGGTGGAGAGCGCGACAAAGACGGAAAATGGATATCCGCTTCCACCGCTGCGTACCCTCCTGACATGAACCATCAGCTCGCTCGCGTCGTGGCATCGCTTGTGATGCCTGTCCACGACTTGCTCGCCGACCGTGATGTACAGAGGGACCAGCAGTCAGCTGACCGCCAAGCCGAGGACGACAGCATCGCCGACCGCCGCAGCGTGCACTTCGAGGATTCCTTTGCACAAGCTCAACGAGGTTTCGGGGACGCCACACCACACGTCGCCACTCCTGCCTCTAATGCTTCGTCTCCTGCCCTAGCTTCCGGGGGGGGGCACAACTTACGGGGGGGCGTCTGTCTCACCCATTCCCATGAGCTCGATTGACGCCTCAGACCCCAATCATGTGCCTCCGCCGAAGGCGGCTGTATCCGGTGTTCGCGCCGCTAACCAGTCCAAGCTTCGTCCCGGAATAGTTCCCGGCAGTCCCATCGCCACCAAACCCCGCAGCGCCCAGCTGCTCCTGCGCCTCAGGGTTTCCCCCGTTCGGCCGCACCGGTTGTGTACGAAAGGTGGCTAGCATCGCCACTGATCCACGCACGCGCAAGGAGGCCCTCGCTGACGACGCGCACGGCTGGTCTCGCACCGAGCGTAAGGAACTCGATCATCACCGCGAGAATCTCTCATGGGTCTACAAGTCCAGGGAAGAGGTCCCGGCTGGTCGTCGCCTTGTTCGCCTCATTTGGGTGTAAAAGCGCAAGCGCGACGGCTCCCTGAAGGCACGGCTTTGCGTTCAGGGCTGTTCTCAGATCCCTGGCGTTGACTACGATCAGACTTTCTGTGGCACCCTTCGCGCCACTTCCTTGCGAGCTCTGGCCGCCGTGGCCGCCCGCATGGACCTGTCGATGCATCGATGGGATTTTGTGGCCGCGTTTCTCCAAGGCAATCTCGAGTACGTTGAAGTGGTGTACTGTCAGCCTCCCCCCGGATATGAACGCGAACATCTTGATGAGCACGGTCGCCCAATGGTATGCGAGATTCGCAAGCCGGTCTACGGGATGGCACAGGCTGGCCGGCGCTTGCGGCGTACACTGTACCCGTGGCTTCGCGAGTTCGGCCTTCGCCAGCTGCACAGTGATCCTAACAGGTTCATGATGCAGCGCGACAACCGAACGCTCATTCTAGGCTGCTATGTCGATGACCTGTTTACCCTTTACAGCCACGACGGTCCCAACTCTCTGTACAACGAATTCATTACAGCCATGGAGTCGAGGTTCAATGTCGAAGACAAGGGCGAGATCTCATTCTTACTGAACGTGGATATAACTCGCGAGGGTAGCAACGTGGTGTTGAGGCAGTCTAACTACATTGATCGCCTCGTTAACCACCTATCTGCCCAACGAGTGCCAGACTCCTTCACTGTTGCTATGACACATGCTAAATCGGAGCTGCCTCAGCTGGTGGAGTCAGCTGTGTGCTCTGACGCCACACCTGCTCCTGACGATTTGCGCGCTTATCAGGGTATAATCGGATCACTGTTATACTGCGCGACCCACACACGTCCTGATATCGCTCTCGCTGTGGGCTTGCTCAGTCGTGCCATGTCACGGCCCACGCCTCCGCTATATGCTGCTGCATTGCGTGTGGTCTGCTATCTCCATCGGCACCGCGACATCGGCCTTGCCTACACGCCCACTGATGATCGCCTTGCTGGAATGACTGACTCTGATTGGGCTACCAAGCACTCCACATCGGGGTTCGTATTCATGTACTGTTCTGCTGCTATCGCTTGGGCCTCTAAGAAACAAGTGACCGTCGCCCTATCTTCCTGTGAAGCCGAGATTGTCGCGGCGTCAGAGGCCGCCAAGGAAGCAGTCTACCTATCTAGATTTATGCGCGAGCTGCAGATGGTGGACGAGGAACCTGTCTCTTTGTTTGCTGATAACCAATCTGCCATTCACTGCTCTTATAACGACGTGTTGAAATTCACTTTCACTTTCCAGTATTGTACCCTGTCCCTGTGTACCGGGCCTCAGGCTAATAGTTCAATAGCCAGTCCTGTACCTGTTAATTAATTCAACCTTCGGATAGAGTGCCCACGGTGGCGGACCCCCACGGTCTGCGCGGCTTCAGCGGCCCTCGGGACGGCCGCATCCTACTCCGACTGGTAGCACCTCAGTGCCTTCGGGGCTCTCGAGGTACCCCGCTTACCGCTGCGCTGTCGAGCCCATGGCTCCACCAAAACGCGGTAAACTTCCCACGGTCTTCGATCAAGACCTGGTTGCGTCTATTATCCAGCATGAGGAGGATGTCTGGGATTCATCCCCAATGCGCATGCCAGGGTGGTATGCCAAGCACCGCAAGGACATCCCCACAGCCGACGCATCCTTCGATGCCCTCATCAGACGCGGTTACCGCTCCTCACGCGGGAAAGTGTGCTGCGACAGCTCCAACCACGCAGCAGCGTTGATGGACAGGTCTTTCGGCCCCTTCGACTACGACAGCCCTTCTCCAAGTGACCCCTCCACACACCCAGCCATCATGGCCAAAGCGATGATCGGTTTCGCCTTCGCATCTGACCCCTCGCTGGCCGTGGGCGCCCAAGGACAGATGCCCAATCTGACCGTCTTGCATAACCGTTATGTTGAGGGCCCTGAAGAGATCGATGCTCTTGATCTCGCACTCAATCAATGGATACTTTCGCGCATAGGCAACGAGACTGTACGAGATGACTACGAAGCTAAGTCCGGAGGCAGCGGCCGAGAACTCTTGCGCATCCTCGGAGCAGATGCGGCCAAGGCATTATCACCCAAGGTTGTGTCAGCACTGCTGGGCTGCCTCACATCACTCTTTGAGGTGGGGCTGCCATCACCCAGTGTGCCTAGCTTCAACGACTTGTCCGGCGCAGCCAAACGAATCAATCAAGCATTGCCGCTTGCGACCGGGAAACGCCGACCTGATTCCATGATGGCCGAAAGCTTGGCCAATGTCGTGTCGCGTATATCAGATAAAATGGAAACTGCACTTTTTGTTAGGATGTAATTACAGTCCGCCGAGGGCGACCTCACTCAAGCCACTAAGTGCATATTGGAGGTCCTCAGCGACGCTGACGCTGACTCCGGGAGATCAAATATGGTCGGGTACGGTGCCGCAGGCCGAGGCAGAGGCCGAGGCAGAGGCAACGACGCTAATACGGACCGTAAACCCGGGCCAGGGCCCAATGACACCTGGAATCCTCGCGAATGGGGACCTTGCCGCTGGAAATCTCAGTACGGTTGCGACGGCAAGCATTTCAACAGCAAATGCCCCAAGAGAGCCGACGCGGACACAGCCAAGGCAGCCGAGGGTACAGCGATCGCAGCCGCTGGCGTAGTTGCGTCCCCCCTCCGTTCGTTACTCGATGGTGTGTCAGGCGAAACCAAATCCATCCAGCTCGGTTCCGCGAGCGGCGAGCCGATCGGCGCGCGAGGCGCGATGGCAGGCCCAACCGACGCCGATCGCCAAATGACGCTGCGGCTGGCCGAATTAGGATTGATTGCCGGGCTCGTCGAGGATGATCAGGACGATGCGTCACAACGCCTCAGCGATGACGAAGGCCACGCGATGTCGAGCGACCACAGGTACGACGACGCGGACGGCTCGGATATCGAGAGTGAAGCCACCTCCCAATCCTCGCACGCGCGCTCTCAGGCGCGTTCCTCTACCGCGACGCTCTCAACTGTCAGCCTGCCGGTCGCCCCCGTCAAGCGTCCCCCGGCTTCTGATAAAGACGAGATCAGTGCCGCCCTACCTGAGCGACGATCCTCCTTCGACCGGCTGCAACCGCCCGGTCCTCCCTCGGGCGCTCCTCCGCGCAATCCTTTACCCGCCCTCGAGGCAGTCGAGGCGATTCAACAGCACCCTCTGATTCCGTCATCATTCACTGCGTCCGATGTGCTGGCTGCCGCCGACCAACTGCGCGCCATGCGGCGCGACCCCACTTATTCGGATGCACACGACGCGATGTGCGCGGGCAACGCCATCGCGCATGTAGTGCTTCGGCCACACTCCGCCGCCGCAACCGAACTTTCCAGTCCTCCCCGAGCTAACGGTCCGCTGGCGTCTGCGTTAGCCGGAGCTGCGTCAGCAACAGTAATTCTGGTGGCTGCACTCGCCGCGCGCGCGCTTCTCGACGCAGGTGCGCTGCACCTGCCTTTCACCCGAGCTTCCACGGCCTACTCTCTTACGGCCCCCCTCGTGAACCTTTGCACGGCGGCCGCCTGCGTTGCCTTCGTGCTCGCGTACGTCGTTTACCGTCCACTATGGCTTATATCGCGCTGGCTCGGGCGCCCGCAGGCTAACACCCAACGCCGGGGAGAGCGCCTCTCCCCCTTTGGCGCCCTACGCCATCGATGTCCCACTTCTCGCTACGAACGCAGCTTCGGTGACTCGTTACGGGCCTGCGGCGCCTCAGTTTCTGAGCCTTTGCGTCTATACACCGCCCCTTGGTCGCTCGCTTCCCTGACCGCATTTTGGATCCTTCATGCCGGGGCGATGCTACTCGGGGTTATCGATGCCGACGCACCCGAATACGGCCGAACGGGACACGGGATCATTATCAATTGGAATCTCCGGGATCTCTCCGTGGCCGCTCTCCGCCGATCAAAGGGAAAGGGGCCTCCGTTGCCATCCGCGTCTACCTTGCCGTCTCCCGACTCCAATTCTTCCTAGCCCGATGGCGACAAGCATGGCGACTTAGAGGGGTCCGCTTGCGCGACGCAGTGTCGCACGGAACCGCAAGACTCGCCCCGCACATACCGAGGCCATGGGTCTTCTTCCCCCCACGAAAGGTT
>CATOSE010000118.1:0-15503 GCA_951812265.1 Taphrorychus bicolor | reverse complement strand
CGTTGAATGTAAGATAGCACAAGAGAGTTTAAGGACGATTCAATCGGCTCTCTACCGCGGCCGCCTCACTAGCGGCGGAGACGCGCACACACTCACACCGTGTGGTCCCCAAGTTCAACTGACTTCTACTAGTACAGGTACAAGGTACCTAATTATAATAGGTACGTCCCACGCTGAATATGTTCGCGTGTTTTAACGCTCCCTCTTGGGCACATGCCCACACACACACACACAAGATATGTTGAGCTCAGAAGATTATGGCAAGAGAGGGCACATCTCTCTGGCACTCGCCGAATTCCACGGACGACTATTAACGAAACGCTTCTTCTGAGCTCTGCGTGGGACTGAGCAATGAGCGCCCCAAATAGCTGCATTGGCGGTGCAGCCCTCTGACGGTATGTAGCGCCAGTGCCATCGGAGACTTTCCACTTAATCGTGCGACCGTCGATGGTACGCTGCTTCCTCTTAGCAAATTACTGGTAAAGAGAAATATAGTCAGATCTTCGCTACCAAACGCTCGATGAGCAACCGCGCTTCTCCATGTACCGTCGATCGTGCAGCCATCAGCGAGTCGCGCAGGCTTGGGTGACAGTTCATGATGATATTACGAAACTTCACAAAGAGCCCTTTGTCGAGCGCCTTAGTAAATATGTCTGCTGCCATGTCGGAGGTACCGATCAAGTAGGGGTAGAACAATAGCAATAGTACTGCACGTTTGATTAGCATCGTAGCGCGTTCGTAGTACCGTGTGCGTTGGTAGCGCCATCATGTTGAATGAGCGCGTGCATTGCTGCGTTGTCCCCGATTGTCGGTGTTGGCCCTACGATACGGATTCCATTACGAATAGCCAATTCACGAGCGAATGCGCCTGCCTTAACTGCACGTGACGCAACAGCCGTCTCTGCCTCGCACGTGCTGACCGGAGCTAGCTTCAGCTGTTTAGCCATCCAGTCAATCGATCCGTTCGCCATCATGACTGCATGCCCGCCCATCGGCCGGATCTTCGAACCCCAGGAGCTATCATGTATCACATACAGTCCGTGCGACTCTTCGAAACCTGGTGGGGAACTCGGTCAGACCTGGCGGCACACGCAAACGTCCGCCGTAAGTGATGCCAAGGTGTTTCGTCTTCCACAGATAGCCGAGTATTACGTAAGCGGCTTGCAGGTGTACGTCGAGGGGCTGCGACACCATCGAACACAGAGTGCTTACGGCTTCCGAGATATCTGGCCGGGTCATCGACGACGGCCATACCAGCTTACCCATCATGCCTAGGTAAACAGCCTTGTCTACCGGCGAGCCTGACGCTTCCTGGATCTTCTCGAATGACGTTCGTTGTTCCCTGGTAGTCCCAAACGGAGTGTCATGTTCCAATATCAGCTCCTTATACTCTTCGGCCATCTGCAAGATGTATTGCTTCTGTGAGATGGTGAGAGTACGGTTCCGCCTGTCGCGTTCGATGCCAACGTTAATGAACTTAACGACTGGGCTAATGGTAAGCGCGCCAATATTGATCATCGTCGCGTACTCCGCCTTGATAGACCGATACTGTGCCTCCACGCTCTTCGGGTAACCGACGAGAGTATCATCGGCGAAGACCCCGATTCGGATCTTGAGCGTCGGGTGGTAGTACAGGTTAGTCTCATTCATCCACGTGACGAACCCCAACTTTATCCACGCCGCTCGGTTGTGCTTGAACCACAGGAATGCACCCTGCTTGATACCCTCTAACGCCTTTTGGAGCAGGAGGACGTAGCCCGGGGTGGAGAAGCCTTCGGGCATGTGCACATACACCTTACGGTCGATGTCCGCTTGGGTGAAAGCCTTTACTGCATCGATATGATCTGTCTCCAGGTCTTCGTCTGCGATACACACAAGTAACACGCGAAAGCTAACGCCGGGCAACGTTGCGGCAAAGACTTTGTCATAGTCCTTGTCCGCAGTCATCGAATATCCGCATCCGACGAATCGCGCTTTAATCTTCCGTATCGAACCGTCTTCATGGTACGCAACGGCGAACACCCACCTCGATCTGTGCACCTGATCTGACTTGGGCGTGGACACGACGAGCCAGGCACCGTTGTCGAGCTTGCCCTTGATTTCCTCCTCCATGGCAGACCTGAAGAGCGGCCAGTGGGTTGAGCGCATGGCATCGGCAACATTCTTGGGCACCGGTATGCCGCCAATCTCGCTAACTCTGAACGCTCCCTCCGCGTCGGATGCCCAGATCTCCATTTCAACGCTGTCGTCGGGGCGACGGGACTCGCGATACGCGCTCGCGTTGAGAGAGATGATCTCCTCACGGGAGAGGCCTCTGAAGATACCAGAATCTTCTGTTACAGGCGGAAGAGCAGGCGGTGATGATGGCGCCGGGCTAGCGAGAAGCGTTTGCAGGTCGCAGGTGGAGCAGAGATGGAGCTCTTCTGACCAATCGGCACATTCTCCCTCCTGGGCAGATTTGCAGCTCTCATCGATGGCGGCGCAGAATTGTTGCGAAAGGCGCACGTTATATTCGTGCGCTTTAGATGTACGAGCGATGCCGTCAACGTCGTAGCCTTGGAGTTTGACGGTGTGTGACGTACATGTGCAAACGGCGTGGCCGAACATACGATTGAAGACTTCGGCGGCGCGGCCTGCACTGGCCATGAGACCCGTATACTTTTGCCATGGTGCGTCGAAACGACACTGTGCAAATGCCATGTACACTCCACGCGAGAGTCGCATGCGTCGCATGTCCCAAACGAAACCGTTGTGTTCGAATTTGGGCCAGTAAGCCGGGCCGCGGACCGAACGTGACGCACAACTTTCGAAACACCATGGGACGTCGGCCACAGTGCACGCGTCAATGACGTCGAAGCAAAGCGTGAAGTGCGCATCTGCATCGTCCACAAGTTGGCGATGGTAAGTCGACAGGGAGCTGACGCCGTGAATGGCAGATTTCAGACGCAGAGGCGGGACAAAAGCAATGGACGCTGTGGTACACGGCGGGCACATGAATACAAAGGAGTAAGTACGGGCGGCAACCGCGTCGAGCACGGTCCGTTGGAGTGTCGGATCGGACAAGTCGTGGCCGTCGGCGACATCATAGCAGGTAACGGTGTAGCCGAGCTGACGCAAGAGTGCAGGAGCACTATGGTCGCGGTTACGATGGTACAAGAACAGTACGTGACGGGTTCCTTCGGCGGCCGCGACGACATGGACAGGGCCACGAGCGGTGAACCTGCGAGGGAGGAATCGCTGGGTGAAACCTCCGACGGGAAAGTCCATAGTGTCAACATACTCGACGGGCGTGTTGCTCGATAAGCTCATAACGTGCTCAAACGAGTCTTCGCGCCACTCAGTGACGATGAACGTGCTCAGGCGACGGAGGGATGGGACGTAGACGAAGTGTGCGTTGCGGCGCTCGTCGTAGCCAAGATGACAACCGTCTGCGGATCTGGCACCTAGCTTCCCATTGATGTCGCGCAACGGAACAGATACTGTGACGTCACAAAACATTGTTCGCGCCCAGCTTAGGTCGACAGGAGCAGAATCACCTGTGGCAAATTGGAAGGGTGATTGAGGGGGCTTGAACGAATTCGTGGGTAGGAAGTAGAGCAACAGGTTGTTTTGTCGGGCTGACCAAGGCCACATACAAGGCGGTACTGGTTGGGGTGGATAGTGCATATCAGAGCGCATCATCCGCTGTAAGACGCCCCAGTGACGCTCCGGTACCGCTAATGTATTTGATTCGTTAGGAACGGAGTAGCCGCGATTTTGAACGAGCGCGTCAGCAACTGACTGGACGTCGGAACCCAAGAAGCCGTATCCATTATCTGTGACCCATCGACCGATCATACCGTCGCGTAGCCGGTATTGCACGGACATGTGAAACGTCGTGAGCGCAGATGCTGTCTCAGTCGAGGTTTCGTTGCGCATGAACATGAGCCAAGACTCTTTGCCATACCTGTCGATGAAGTTACACATGCTACGGAAGGCATGGGGAAAGGACGGCTCGAACCCCGTGCACAAATCGGTATTAACCTCCTGGCCAAAATGCGAGAACGCTGCGGTGCTATGATGGGCGGGAGGTTTCTTCGTCTTGATCACTGCGGACCTGTTGCCGAGCCTGCAACCACGGCATGAGCAATTATCATCCGTCCAGTTGAGGTCAGAGAGTTTAACGCCGTCGATGACGATGTTGCTATTGCGCATACGAAGTTTGCCACAATGTCCAACAGCACGATGGAACAAAGCGGGGGCTCGAGCCGAACGTCGTAGCGCAGCCGGTGTGCCTGTGGCGTTGCACGTCTCGGGTGCGGACGGGGGGGGCAACTCACCGGAAATGTCAATACGGTATGCCTTGCCCGTGAGAAAGGGCACAACGGTGCCCGACGCGAGGCGAAGGCAATCTTGACGACGAATTGAGTTGTCGTCGTTGAAATATACGTTGACGCCGTCACGTTTGAGCCCACGTGTCGAGTAGAGTATTGTATTGTTTCCCAAACCTTCCACGACGAAGGTACGTGTGCTCGGGATGACGTCGGTGGTCGGGATCTCACGCCAATCACGAGGGTCAATGGCGGGGTCTTCAACGAGCTTGTAGCCGCGCACCGGCCTATCCATTTTGCCAATTTTCAGGATCTCCAGCCACTTGTCATCAGCGATCTGAAGTTGGAGGTTTGGCGCTTCGTCAGTGATTCGAGTAATAAGATCAATGCGGTTAGGTGGGATGGAGGTGGTGGTGGCGCCACTATCGATGGTGCCACGAAGGCCGACTCCTCTTTGTTCGAGAAGCTTGCCGATGAAGGCATGTTCGACATCGCAACGGGCGAGGCCGAGTAGACAAATAATGAAGATGCATGCCGTACCGGCGCCGGCGAGCAATCGTTCACCCGCATTGAGCGTTGAAATTATCATACTGACCACGAGTGTCACGAGAGCAAGCATCATACCGCGCGTACCGGCAACGCTGTGCGTAAGCCATCGGCGAGAACGCACCGCGGAGGGATCGATGGGAGGAGAGCACGGGGTTTTGGTGATGGAAGGTGTAGATTCGGCGCAGTAGTGTAGGCGCTCACCCTCAAAGAGAGAATCGTCGGAGACGGAGATAGTGGTTGGCATAACGATCGGGACGGCGGTTTGGGCGCTTTCGAGACGTTCATCGGAGGATGAAGACAACGGGGCAACGGACGGCGGGGGTGAAACCACCGAGGCTGATGCTGATTCAGATTCGTCCGAGAATGATGTGGCGTAGTCGTCCCCAATGGGTGTCGCAGAATAAGCACGTCGACCACCATCACGCGCACGTCCACGGGCTTGACGACCCCGGGATTCGGAAGTACGGCCACCACCGCGCATGCCCATCTCAAACCGTCGGGGTTGCGCGTAGAAAGGTGCGCGTTGGCCACGACCGGGAGGGCGCCTTGGAGGGCCGTTGCCTACTTGCTTTTGCTTCGCTTGGAGGAGCGCAATTACGTATGAGAAGGAACGAAACTTCTTGGACGAGGGACACATACGCTCGATGTGGCCGGCACCTCGGCAACGATTGCAAATTATGTCAACGCTCGCGGTGTCATCACTGTCGAAAACGAGTGCGACATCGAAATTGTCATGTTGGCCACCATCGTCGCATGCAAGGCACAGTTCATCTTGGGTGAGAATGGACCAATCTGAGGTGGTAACGGAGCCACGTTTCCCGGCAACTTCGTGGCCGGCATCGGCAAGGAGGTGAAGGGTTTCTGAGGGTGATCCGGGACGCGGTGAGTAGTAATCATATTCTCCAGCCGAGTGCAGTGATTCGGTGGCGATCAAGCCTGATTCAAGTGTGTTGCGTGAAGGGCGTGAAGGGCGCTTGATTGGATCACGAATGGTGAACCCCGGAAGGCGGTTTTCAACGGCACTTTTCCATTGGCCGTGGTAGTACGCGACTAGCCCGGCCAAATCACGTTGCCCGCCGGCAAGCTCGAAGTCACGACTGCCAACCGTCGCCCTGTATTCTTTGGTAGCACTCTCCGAAAAATGCTTGGATGTATCCATGATGCATTCCAGAATTCGCTCAGCAATTTCGTCGGAGGTTTTGCGCGATGCAATCGGTCGCTTGCTATTGAGGGCTTTGAGCCGTTTCAGCAACGAACTCACAGTATTTGCATTGACTCCGATATCTGCGAGCAAATCAACTTCATGCCACTCAGCATTCAACTGGCGTAGTTTGAGTGCATCTACTGGTGTTGCACATGCTGCGGCGAGTGCTAGGTACGCGGCACGCCCGTTTTGGAAGTGGTTGTTCTTCAGCTCGAGCTGCCAATCACAGTCCGAAATGTGCTTTTGGATAATGGAATACGACTCTTTGGCTCTGCGGCGAAGTGATGCCTGCGCCTTCCTCCTGTCTGCAGCATGTGCAGCGTTGTTGAGGGGTAGCGGCGGTCCGTTCGCGCTCCCTTCGCATACGCTCAGAAGGTAGTCAGCAAGAGACCACCCGCGGTCATCCACTTCACCACTACAATGATTTTGTAGGTTCTGGTCGAAGACCTCCCAGCCATCACCAGGCGTGCAATCGTAAGGTGAGAAGTTCAGGCGAGGCTCAGCTCGTGCCATGATTCGATTTGCTGCTTCGGGTTCAGAATAACCGGGCTGAAGCACCACGTTGAATGTAAGATAGCACAAGAGAGTTTAAGGACGATTCAATCGGCTCTCTACCGCGGCCGCCTCACTAGCGGCGGAGACGCGCACACACTCACACCGTGTGGCCCCCAAGTTCAACTGACTTCTACTAGTACAGGTACAAGGTACCTAATTATAATAGGTACGTGCCACGCTGAATATGTTCGCGTGTTTAACGATTTACACGCCTGACACACACAATAAACGTTGTTCTCAAAGCGCGAGATGCATTTTCTGGTTCGACATCGAGGTGTGAGTAAGGTGTTCAGACCTTTAAGAAGTCAATTAATCTCTTGCTTGATGAATTACACACGTATAGGTAGCCATCGGTGGAGGACGGCTTTTCCGCTTGACACTTTAGGCTCCCACACCACCGGATGGGTCCTGATCAGGATGCTGATGCCTCAGGCGTCCCTCCAACCGCAAGGGGAGGTGTGAATTAGTGAATAAGGTGTCCGCACACCTTCAAGAAGCCAATTAATCTCTTGTTTGGTGAATTACACACGTATATGTACCTTAACTAGGCGCGACGTGAGAAGTTGTCACATATCACTTGTGAACTGTACAAAGTGATATGATGTGGTCGTTCGACTCGATGGTGCGACTAGATTCGCCTCGAGTGCTTCGGCGCTGTCGACGGCTGTCGCATGATCACCCGTGTGAGCCTCCATTTTAATTTTTTCGCGCACAACCTTTTGTGTCCTTGACTCATTTTTTCTTTTTGAGGGATAGAAACAAAAATTCAGGTCGGGTCGCAGGGGAAAAAGCATGCTTCTAGGTCGCTTAAATGCCAATAGACCTCCATATTCACCTTAATTTTTTTATCTTGTTATTTAGCTTAAAATCACCCGTACACGGTATTCTCTTTACTTATTTGCGCGAACTCGCCAGGTCCAATGGTGCCGGCGTGTTCACGCGCGCCCCAGTGAAATGTGTTTGCCCTCCTGCGTCGGTCCCTTTACTTACATGCTGTCGTTGCTTGTCTGCCTTCCCTGCTCCCGTTCCGTGCTTCTGGTCGCGGTTCTTGTTGCGGCTGTCGCATGCTGGCTGTAGTTGCACCCGCAATGAACTTTTGCAACAACCTATTGTGCTTGTTATAGAAAAAGAAGTATTCAATTTTTCCCGTGTGGGACCCTATCTATGAGGGCATTTTTTTTCCTCTACGCGGAGCGATTTTTTTCAAAAGAGAAGTGTTAAGTGTTAAGTGTTCAACCCCCCCCCCTATCTTGGGACCCCCATGGGTACACGCTAATCTACTAATCCAATCTCCGCCGCCCTGGGACCAGATGTTTCATAACCTTCCCTTAGGAATCACAGAAACTGCCTAGCACACCCACTGTTTGAAGTACATCCAAGCTTCTTCCAAATTTTGCGGACCACACTCGGCAAGAATGTTCATTTATAGTTCTGCCTTATCTTCATGTCTGGCCATATCACGCAGATATTCACGTACACCCGGTAGATGTGTCAGTTGTGCAGTACCCCAATTGGTCGGTGTCCATTGACCGATATCGCCCCAAACATGTCTGCGTACTGGCCGACCAGGTCCATTTTGATAGATCTGAGGTGCTATGTTTGCTTCATGTTTACCTTGCAACCAGTCATTGAATTCAAATTTTAGACACGCGTCTGCTTCTTCCTTGTAGTTTTGATTTGCATGGTCTAAGTAAACCTGCTTTTCAGCACCTCTTAGAGGGTCACCATCAAAGCGGCCTACTGGTTGAGTCAAACGGGTTTTCAAATAATCCGCCTCATAGTCGGGCCATGCACCAGTCTTGCGCGCCTCATCTGGAGTGCCAAGTGCACCACCGAGGGCTACAGGCTTTACGCTCCATCCCCACGGCATCGTTTAGTATGATGATCAGAAGAATCTTCTGACACTCAAGTACATCACCACAATACTGATGGCTGCTCTCCAACAACGCACACCAGCATGGCACATGGCACGTCGGGGTAAGCTCACTGCAGGCGTCAAATCTTGGTGCAGCGCTTGGTCAAGTTTCTTACGTCTCCCGTCTCACCGCATACAGCCGCGCAATGGGTCTTGACGACTTCCAGGGGAATGTCGCAACGGAGTGGGGCAACGCGAATGAGGCCAACGGCATCACCGCCTATCAAGCGCTTACCGGGAATCTCGTCCAGGCCACTGGGCTGCACGTGCACAAGGACTACCAGTGGCTCGCTGGCTCTCCTGATGGGTTAGTTGGTGAAGAAGGCATGATTGAGGTGAAGTGTCCCTTTTTTTTTCGCAAAGACGGCTCTGGTCGCCTGCATAAACACATCCCTCTTCATTACTACCAACAGATGAACGCGTTGATGCAGATATGTGACCGACAATGGTGTGACTACATTTGTTGGTCGCCAGAGGGTATGGCGGTGTATCGCGTCCATAGAGATGAGTCGATCTTTGACTTTCTCCTTACGTATTACGGGCAGTTTTACGCTGCTATGCACGCGCAAGCTGAGAAAGCTCCACTGCTTTCTAAAGAAGACAAAGCCAAGATCACAACGCAGCTTGCGTGTGCGGTCGAGCGCAGTGTTGATTACGCGTTCTGGAGCAATGCCGACCCGAACTTCCCCCCTCCCAACTCTGACCCACAAGATGACTCGGACGAATCTCCACCCGCTAAGCGACAGTGTGTACGTTATGAGTAATTCTAAAGTAAGATTAATATGACCCAAGTTAAAGAGGGGTACTCCTACATACGCGATTTTGCCGCACGCCCAGACCTGGTACCGCGTTTCAGTGGAATCATTGGGCATGTGTCGCGCGGACATAGAAGTCATGTGGACATGTATGACGAGAAAGCACGGCGTGCAGACGGACTTCGACCACATTTTGGGCAGGGGGCTCCTAAAATTAATAGTACGGCCGTAGGCGTTTGGGGACTTGCTTGTGCAACAGAGCAGGTTGCTTATGAAGAAGTCGGGAGATCAGAGGGTTCTGTGAAGATTCCTATCGAACGAGAACACCTGCAATCCCTGCCCAACACTGGCACACTCGATTTTCTGACCCACGGATAAGACACACGCCTTGACTCCTACCCCTCCCGCTTCTTCAGATGAGCACACAGCGCCACTACACACATTTCAAGACGTTCGAGGCAGCCGAAGTGAACTTCTCTCTTGGTGTGGATTGTGCAAACAAACCTCTCGTCTCAATCATGCATGGCCCGAGCTGTTTGGAAGTTGCTATTGTGACACCTGCATGTGTGACTAATTGGCCGCGCGTCACTGGTGACGGGAACTTTGGCACCATGTGGGGACCTCAAGACATTCAAAAGACCAAATTTTCATTGGACCTCACCGATGGTGCCATCAATGGAGAGGCCAATCCAAACTTTGAACTGTTTGCAAGCATTATGGAGCGTGTGGATGATAAGCTCCTTGACTTTGTGCATGTGAACCAACTCAAAATCCTTGGTCGCAAAAATCTTTCACGTGATGAAGTGAAAATGCTACAAATCCGTACGGTGCGGCCCAAATATGATAAGCTGTCTGGTCAGCTCATTGGCCACTCGCTCCAAATGACAACCGCCAAATTTGCTAGGGACGGAATGGGAGGCAAGTACGCGCGCGGGCTCAATCCGCGGTCAGGGTGACCCAGGGCACGTGATTGGCCCCTTTTCGATTTTGGGGTTTTTTTTTTACTAAGGCGTAGCGGGCCTAACTGCGCCGTAGGCGCGATTTTTTGGGAGCTTTTTTGTACTAAACATGTGATTTTACACTGTATTTTCCACTCACAAGCAATAAACAACAAACACACAACAAACACACAACACACAACACACAACACACAAGACATCTTTTATGCACGAGCTTCATCTTTTATGCACGAGAACAATCTGAAGGTGTGCAGGCGTTCTCATATGCGCCGCCCGCCCAACCAGCAACCCCGACGAACCTGCTCGTCCACTACTAGTGCAGGCATATCCCACCATATCCCACACCGCATCATCCAAAAGGAACCGGTCAAGGCTTATGCACAACAGCAACAGTCGCACCATACCTCAAACCAACCTGTACCACCACCCCACCGCTCGACCGAGTCAGACCACGAGCCCAACGAGGCCGAGGATGCAAGCCACCTAGCCGAGGATTCCAGGCCCCCCCGCAACCGGACAGCGTGGACCCAACCACGTGCACCACAGCCCCATGCGAATACCCCACAGGCCCATGCGTATGCCCCACAGCCCTGACCACATAAGCAGGGAGGGTCGCACATCGCGGTACATCACGACCGGTCGACCGAGCCGGGCGGCGAGTCCAGGGCCGCCGTGGCGAAAGGTCCCGGAGCCCCGGCCACCCAGTACCCCCCGGAAACCATGCCCGTATGACCCATCCACAAGCACCACAGCCCCAGGCGTGGGCCCCCACAGCCCTATGCTTCATTCCCACCTCCACAGTCACCCGGGTAGGGGGGGGGGGGGGTTGTATTCGACAAGCGGCGGCAGCGAGACTACGGCTTACTGCCTGACCCACTGCAGTCTTTCCCCTGCACCAACCCATCCAACATGCACCCGCCAGATGCACCACAGCCACAGGCGATGGCACACACAGCCCCAAGCGCCAGCTTGCTGCCATCCTCGGAGGTCCTGGCCGCTCTCCTTCCGGCAACGGAGTCAGGGCTGCCGGTACCGAACCGGGACGAAGCCGGGACCGAGCGCGCCACTCTTCCCGGCCAGCCCCCCTAGCTTTCCCCAACCAGACAGGGCGACACCAATCACTTGCACCACAACCCCATGCGGCAGCCCCACAGCCCCAGGCGCAAGCCCCGCTTGAGCCGGAAGACAAAGCGCCCTGGCATGTAGTTTCGCGCAAGAGGCGCTCCCCTCCCTGCTCCCCCCCGCAGCGCCAGGAGGTGCCGCAGGGCAAGACAAGGAACCTCGCCCGCCCCACCCCACCCCAAAGAAAAAAACTGAAAATTTCCGAAGCCACCAAAAACTAAGGACGAAGCCACTCACCATTTAACGAGAGGAGTCTAAATATGGGCAGCTCGTCCTCTAACTCCCACATTAAGGCCTCAATCACGCAAAAGGCCGATTTCTGGGTCACCCTGACCGCGGATCGAGCCCGCGAAAGGTCAATATCTGTGATCTAAATGGCAATGTAATCCAGAACGGGACAGTATCCCCTGGTGATGTAGTCGCTGCCACAGCGTTCGCGAATATGGTCTATACAGGTGTCGGTGGGGACAAGTTTGGCATTCACTGGAGTTTCGAGGATGTCTCTGTCGTCTGTCAACGTGCGAAACTTGAACACAAAACAAAGGTCCCCGTTTTCGCATCGACCACCTACGACTTTGGCCAGGCCTATGAGTCATGTACCACAGATAATGGAGTCATCCCACACAGTCAGTTTTCTGATTATAAGGAGCGAAGATGTCGACTAGTACCGATGCACCAAAGAAGTCACTCGGTAAGACAAACCCACGGGTCGGTGCACAGAAGCAAGGCAGCACAACAGCTACACAACAGCCACGAGCGACAACGTATGGGAAACATGCAACTATGCCAGTGTTAGCCTCGGATCAGTACGCAGAGACTATAAAGTTAGATGGCACAGTCGTGGCTATTGGTAAGCGTCGTACCGGTAAGTCGTGGGTATTCCGGAATTTAATGTACTTAATGCAGGATAAGATACCCGCGGGGATAGTAATTAGCCAAACCGACGAGTTAAACAAATTTTGGCGCCAGTACATTACCGGCTAAGTACATATACTCACGTTACGAGCTGGAGATTTTAGATGCGGTATTTAAAAGACAAAAGAAATTACTCAACGATAATGGGACTCACTGAAGCAGAGAAGGATGCAAAAGCACCCTTCTCATTTTACTGGATGACGACATCAGTGACCAGCGTCTCAAGTACGACGCAAACCTCATGGAGCTCTTTGTCGCTGGTCGACATTACAGGCTCTTTGTCCTCATCACCACGCAGTTATGCAAAGGCGATCACACCCACGTTGAGGGGTAACACAGACTACTGTTTCATTATGAAAACGATTCAACAACGTCAGCGTGAGTGTCTGTGGGAAGACTTTGGTGACTTTCTCACTAAAGATGCCTTTGCACAGATCCTCGACGCATTCACAGAAGACAACGAAGTGCTCGTGATCGACACGTGTCCAGAGCATACAGTGGACCCCCTTGCAGATGTTATACTGGTGGAAAGCGTCAGACCCGGGTGCGTTTCACATGGGAAGCGAAGAATACTGGCAAAGTGCTATGGCGTCAGATTGCCCAATTCCACCAAAGTAGGGAATCGAAAGTGCAACAGATTTGCTCACAGTCAAAGATTTCATGCCAGCTCCATGGAGTCAGATGGTATATAATTTCTAGACTAGATGTAATGAGCACTAGTCGTGCAATCCAGGTGTCGGTCATGCATATCATTCTTGGTATTGCGATCGGTTCTCCCATTGAGGGTCTACTGCCGAAATTCGGTGCGTAGCTTGCGGAGTGTGTTACGGCGATAGAGATAATATAATATAAGTACGTACCGAACCACACGTACGTACCGAATCTCCAAAACCATTCTCGATCACGACGGTGAGGTGATGGCGCCCTTCCACGAGGGCGAGCGCTCTTCACTTCTTTCTGAACCGGACAAGACCGAGAGCGATGTTGGGCCCGCTTCACCGCGGGCAAATATGAGTACGGACGATTATGGTACGCGTCTTCCTGTCGCGACGGATTTTGCGTCGCTGTCGATGCTCCCTGTGCTGGGCCTTTGCAGACAGCTCTTCCACCTGATTCATGCACAGTGCATCTGGTGTCAGCCGAGGCCGTCCTGGGACGACATGACGCGTTGGCGACGGGGGCGATAGTTGATGAGTGTCCTGCCGATCTGAACTTTGGAGCCGTGACGACCGCCTCTGAACCAACACTGTGCTGCACTCCATCCAGTTGTGCGCAGGCAGTGCAGACTGCGCAGACATGCGCAATTACCCCTCGTGCCAGCCGCGCCCAGCCCTGAACGACACGGCGCGATGGCGACGGGTGCGACGTTGGATGGGAACGATGCCGATCCGAGTGGTGGGGCCGCAGCGAACGATTCAGAACCACCACAGTGCTGCATTCTATCCACCTGTGCGCAGACAGTGCACCTGCGTAGCAGGACCGGCCAAGCGACAGGGTGAAAGCCAGGAGACGCGACGCACACCGTTTTGATCCGCGCGGCTTTTGCCAATCCATCCCCCTTGCGACTCGATATGCTACTCGCCCGAACGCCCGAACGGTGCGGATATCGGTGCGGGCCATGTGGGACAATATGATTCGACGCACTTGTGCACGCAGCAAATGCATGATCTGGAGCCTGGTCGGCCGAGGGACAGCGAAGTCGACAGACCAGGGGGATCGGGACGTGCAGAACCGCGCTGAGGCTGGCTCTCAGCTCGTCTATGGCACGTGGGATGGGTCGGCCGGAGTCGCGCGCAGTGCCCTGAGCAGTGAGGGTTACTGTATTCATCGTGAGGGGCAGCAACATGCCCAACGATTGTCTAAGGTACGGCCCCGCGCACGCATCGGCGCCGGTCCACATGCGTCCAGGCGAGTACCGCCCACGACGGGCCCGTTGTCCCGTGCGAGTGCCGCGCCATCGTCGCACCCAAGCATCACAAGCACACTCCCGAGGGCGGATGAGCGCTTGCTTCTCCCAGGCCCCTTGCGCACAGGTCCAGACAGCAGCCAGCGTACCCATCGTGAGGAGCCGCCGACGGCTACGACGCATACCCGGAGGCGACGCCCTACTTCCCAGCGTGCGCCGCGCGCGAAGCGTCAGCGATCGCGTCCCACCAGCCAGCCACCGCAGACTCTCAGGGTGCAACGTCGGTGGTACTTCGTGCATCACCGGTTGGAGCATCCGGCTGTACCCTCCCCCCCCGCCCCAGGAAGCTCCCCGGGTGCGTGGGTTGGTGTTGTTGGGCGCACTCTCAAGCCAGGGCGGCGCCTCCCATTCCCCAACCCGTGGTGCCCGCGCCCATGACACGCGGGCTCGTCACGCTGCACCTCGCACGCTTCTGCGTTGCGGGAGGTCGCCGAGCTCAGGAAGCTGGCGGCGCGAGATGCAGGTGCGGCGCAATATTTAGGCCAGAGGGGGTTCGCGGTAGAGGCGTGTGCGAGGGCCCGCCCGCCTCACTTCATCCCAAGCCCGCCTAGCATGCCTCACTGGGGGGTCAGAGGTCCCTACCCCCCCCATGCGCCGCGCACCGTCCGTCGATCCGTCCGTCTCCCCGTGTGCATGCATGTGGACGGGAGCGTCATGCCGGAGATACGAGCCGAGGGTGCTGCTAGCCAGACCCTGGAGGGCATGTCGCAGGAGGTCCTCCGACACATACACGAGAGGGATGTCCCAGCTTCAGGCTGATGAGGTCGAGAAAGTTAGGGCAGCTAGGTCCCTGTACGGCTTGATGTCGGCGTCACAAGTAGCGCGCTTTGTGGAGCGAGCTCCGAGCGCGAGGGTCGCTAGCATGGGACTTCGAGAGGCCGAGTCGTCGGTCGTCCTCACGGCCATATCCATGTGGTCGGCGGCTAGTATGCGTGCCCTATCCCATACATGGCTCGACCCTAGTTCGGTACGCGGAGTCTAGTGGCCAAGCCGCTCCGTCGGAGGGGCGGTTTAGTGGTAGGTTCGTCCAAGCTTACCAACGGCACGTGGATTCTAGGGTCTAGACTCCAATTCCGCCTGCGCCACGTCGGTCAGGTGGCTAGAGGTGGAACCGCGTCGGAGGGGTCCGGCTCCAGGCTGCGTACACTTAGCAGGGTGCTACACTTCCCGGTAGACGTGTCGTCTACTACGGCCCTTGCCGCCACGAAGCGCCGTAAATGCAAGGCGGTGCGTCACGTGCCGTGGACGGAGCG
>CATOSE010000117.1:0-11974 GCA_951812265.1 Taphrorychus bicolor | reverse complement strand
CTCACAGACGGTGCGAGGATCCGACGCGGAGGCGACAGGAGGAGGCCCCGGTGACGGAGGGGGGTTGCGACACTCCTCCGGAGTGGGCGGGCGGCAAGGGGCAAGCAAACGGTACGGCGACGACAGCACTTCGACCTGACGGCCTGAGGGAAGAAAGACGACGTTCGGCAACCCGCTACGGCCAAAGAAAGTCGAGAAGCCAAAATCTGCCATGTACTGGACCGACCACAGCGCCACGACGATAGGGTCGCAGACGAGGACCTCGCGAATACAGTGCTCGCCGTCGGGCAAGATGACCATGGTGCGGACGATGGCGTCGACGCGCTGCGCCTGATTGCGAATGCCACGCACAGTAATGTTAGGACGGCGCTGGATGACCGTGGCGTACGGGTAAATGAAAGCCCCCGCGATGGGGAGGTCCGCCCCTGAGTCAACGATCCACCGCCATAGCGTCGTTGGCGTCGACCACGGAGCCGGCTCCGCGCCCGTCGGCGTCTCGAGGTACGCCCGCACACCACCAGAAAGAGCCAGCGCCGACGAGGGGTCCATCATGTCGGACAGCGAGTAGGAACACCCGATGACGGTGCCCTCCGAGGCCGGCGGCGCCGGAGACGACCACGCCACCTGCACCACCGAAGCGGCGAGCGCGAGCATAAGTAGCGGCGCACGAGCGCCGCCAAACGCGCGCACAGCCGTTGCCGCCGCGGCAGGCGCCCGCAGCACCGCGGCTCCAAGGGCATCGAGCGTCGAGGGGAAAGCGAGCAACCCCATGACGACCGCGAAGAGCGCCGGTACGTGCGAGAGAGATCGAAAGGCCGCCGCCGAAAAAGCCCCTCGCCATGAACGGGAGGACGCCGTCGAGTCGACGAGCAGGTGGTCGGTGTACACGCGACACAACACCGCGGCCGTGAAGTACAGCGCGAGGACGAGCAGGGTGACGACGCAAAAACGCACGAAACCATTGGACTGCGAGCGAGCGCGTTCGGCAACCAAACGAGGGGGATCCGAAGCCACGGGAGCGCAGCACGTAGAAGGCACCGCCGACACACCACCGGCGAGACCAAAAACCTGAGCCGAATACGGCCACGCCTCCTGAGTCGTACCCGGCGGGGCGAGGACAACCCCACAGGCGACGCACGGCCCGACGGAGCGCCGGGTCCCGCCTCGCAAGTGGCCGGAAAGGCATCACTGACCGCGGACGGCGCCACACCTTGCGACGACTCCAGTCCGCAGCACGCAACAGCGCGGCGGTACGCATCGGACATCACATACCGATCGGAGACGCCGCCGAAAGACGGCACCGCCGACAGCACGTCCGGAGACTGCGGCGATGTCCCACTCGACGATGAGTTGCGCGCAAGGGAGAGCACCGCCGATGCCGGCGCCGCAGCCGGCGCGGCAAAAGTCACCTGCGCAGCCATCGCAGAGGGCTCCGCATCAGCGTCAGCGGACGGCTCCGAGGTCGGCACCTCCGGGGCAAGGCCAAGGGCATTGATGTCCTCGAACTCGTCGGAAGCATAGCCGGGTCTGCCGCACCGACACGAGCACCGACAGACAGCCCGGCATGCCGACGCCGATATGCCAACAACCAGTTGAGAGTCGTAGGCGTAGACATAGCGTCAAACTGGTTGTCCTTGTACAGTCGGTGAAGCCGCTGAAATTCTGTGACGACTTCGGCACTCATCTTAACATTCCGGGACACCCCGTGCTTGATGAAGCACGCATGATCCAGATGTTTAGATGACTTGCACACGGTGCACTGGCACACAGCGTTACATCGGAAGTTTGACGGATGAATGATCGGTTTGCCAGACGAGTCGAGCGGGCACCGCGGGCACTTGCGCTGTGAAGCAAAAGAACGAGGCACATCTGACACACCAGCAGCTCGCAGCGCGTCGAGCACCTGTGGTCACCCATCCACATCAGGCACCACCTCACCCGGCTGGATCCCTCCAAATCGAGCTTGTCGCACAATCGATTTGGATGGATGGCCCATCCCAGCCGACACCTGAAGCGCAATGGCACGGCACATCGCCGTCAGCCACTCCTGGCGATCCGCGACGGTGGTGCAGCGCTGCGCCGTCACCACGCGAGCCTCACAGGCTGCCTCGTAGTAGGCACTCGCACGCGGAGGTTCTGCAATCACTCGCCACCATGCTGAACGGATCGTCTGTGAAGGCGTCGATTCATCCAACGGATTGTGGCCAATCTGTTGCCAGGCTCACAACTTTGTTGTAATGAGCTGTGTAGGCGTCGACAGACAGCTCGACAGGCCAATGCTTGGCATACAGCTCTGTGGACTTGCCACCAAAATCAGTGGGAGCAACGGGGGCACGCCACCTGGTGTCTAGGTTGATGAGCGCTTGTGGAACGCCTGTGATTGTACCGCCTGCATGCTGACATGTAGAAATAAGTTTGATTGATTCGCCGTGCGGGTCCAAAGCCGCGCGAATGCACGACAGCAACGCTGCCTGTCTCATCTGGGGCATGGTCAGCGAGACACTGCCAGCAGCAGTGTCGAGCAGAACTAAAGCAGACGGATAAGCTGTCGGTGCTAGTATGTCGCTTTGAAAGAGTAATGCCGCCGTGAAATCCGGCCCCGCGGCAGCCGCGAGCTCTAGCAACTCGCGTCGCCACCGGGCGTAGTCAACGCCCCCCAAACTCTCCGTGAACTGCTTGAAAGGAGTGCGTTGAACAAGAGCATCGCATGCTTTAGCGACTCTCTGTCGAGCGATGTCGTCTGCTGATTGAGCAGCAGTCATTACTGTGTGAACTTGAATGCAATTTTTGCGTGCGGTGAGGAGAGGGGATCAAACTCTCGGGTGCTACCGTGTTGAACCTGATCCGTGGCCGATTCCGAGCTCTGGGGCTGCCGCCTCGAGCACGCGCTTGGCGTCCCACGAGAGCTTGGGCTCACGGTGTCACAGGATGCAAACTATTAGTATAAGGCTACTTACCACAGTTACAGACGTTACACAGTTATGGACCGTCAGGTCCAACACTCCATGGTGCCTAATACAGCTGCATTGATTCGGGCTCGGGTTGAGCTCAATATTGGCAAAGGTTTAGGTGTAGGTCTGTCAATTCGGCAAGTATTGGACGGAGGCGGATGCTCCGGGGCAACAAGGCTGGTGGGAGGGCAAAATCCTTAGCAAGCAGCCAGGCCATGGTCAACTGTGTGCGGTCAGATACTCGAATGGTTTATGAGATGTGGATCAAAAAGTCCGAGGAAGCTACATTTCGTGCTAACACTGTGGTTGATGGCATTGACTTGTGGGCTCAAGCTGTGAAAAAGGTCTTGCCAGCATTCGAGTATATTGAGCAGCGACTAACCAATGATTGCCAAGCTCCGTATTTTATGAAGGAGGAACACCAGATCATGAAGCTTCTGCAAGTTTTCGACCCATCTTTTGTTTCGGAGGATACTCTTTCAGAGGAGGTGGTCTCAGAGCTTGACATGATACGTGCATTCAAGATACACAAGTTGACTCCGGAGCTTATGAAAGAGCTACCAGCTTACAAACGCGCAACCGCTGCATTCAAGTCGAAGGTCACTTGTGACCATTCAGATGTAAGCTCTTTACGACTCAAGTATTGAGCTTTTGGGCTGAGAACCAGTCACACTGCAACTAGAACTCGCTGCCATCCTCGACGTACGCACGTTGGTTGCCACCACATATGCATTGGAGGGTGACCGTCTGGAGATCCTTCTGGTATATCGGCGTGTTGAGGAGCTTCGCGCACTTGGCCGTGCCCTGGTAGCCAATGCTGATTCGGTCATGCCGAACGTGGACGCTGTGCTGCGGGCAGAAGCTAAGCTTGAGAAGAGGCTGTTCATATCCAAGCCCTTCCTGGGCATGGCACCTTCGAGGCTCGGGTAGTCGGCTCTGAGATATGTGATTCCACTCTTCACCCTGGCTCGGAGCGCATGACATATAGAGTGAAATACCCGTCCGATGATACCGAGGAAGATCTGGAGGAGGAGCAACTACGACCATTGATCAAGACTATCGACATGCCACAGCGTAAGCGATTGACAGAAGCGCTCGCAAAGGCCTTCGCATACTTGGACACTCGCATCACAGGCACATGCGAGGCTATCTTTGACGCTTCCAGTATGTACTTGACGTGCCGCTTAGTCCAGGCATTTGACCCATGCTTTGGTGTGCAATGTCGAAGACAGACACGTTCCCCGTTGCGGGACGGGGATGGCGAAGACGGGCGCGCCCGAGGCGGCGGCGGCCACCGTGATCTGTCAATCTCAAGGATAAATTAATAAAGTACATAAGACCCTAGTGGTCTGGACATTACACGTACCGGAACAATAGTCATATGATGTTCAACACCCCCGTGCTCAACCACGGTGAGAGCATTCAGGTACGCACATTCATGATTAGATTCCGCATGGGGAAGAAAGCTTTCTGCCCGAAAAGGCTTCGTGAAATAGTCAGCCAAATTATCCGCCGTGCGCACGAATGGCACTACGATCGTGAAATCCTCTAATTTATCGCGGATAAAGAAATGCCTCCGGTCAATGTGCTTCGACCTGGGATGGTGCTGAGGGTTGTAGGCGAGATCGCGCCCCGCCTGGTTATCCATGGCGAGCGCGGTTGGCTCGTCGGATTGGAGCCCCAAGTCGGCAAGGAATCGACGCAAGTAGGTTGCCTCTTTAGCGGCCTCACTGGCGGCGACAATCTCGGCTTCACACGAGGATAGGGCTACGCTGGCTTGCTTCTTGCAGGACCAGGACACGGCGGCTCGGTTATATATGAAAACTGAGCCTGATGTGGAATGGCGCGTGGCCAATCTGAGTCTGTATACCCGTGAAGCGCGGCATCGTGGGCACTGAAGCGCAAGCCGAGGTCGCGGTGACGCACCAGGTAATAAAGCACGCGGATGGCCTCCGAGTATAGCGATTCGTCCGCATGTGCCATGGCTCTGCACAACAGTCCGACGGCAAGCGCGATGTCCGGGCGAGTGTTGCCGCTACAATAGAGAAGTGCGCCCACGAGACTCTGATACCGGTTGCGAACCTCTTCTGAGGAAGCGTGCTTCCGGGTGACCGCCTGTTCGACGAGGGCCGGAAGTTCGGGTGAGGCAGGCGTCATGCGTTCGGTGAAGCTGGCCGGCACACCGTCGGGAAGGAAAATGCCGGCTAGCTTATCGATGTACCTTCGTTGGCGCAGCACGACGCCGTCGCTCTCTCGCTCTATCTCGACGTTCAAGAGATCAGACACGGCACCCTCATCCTCCACGTTCCAGCGACGCTCAAGGTCGCGAACGAACTGCGAGTAGATAGAAGAGTCATCATTGTGCGACGTGAGCACAAAGAGATCATCGACATAGCAGCCGATTATCATCTGTTCGGATCGCGGTCCCTGAGGGGTGTCGGTAGAGCGGGTGAGGTGGAAAACACAAGTGTCTGACTCACTCTGCGTGAACCCCCACTCCAGTAACCAAGGGAAGATCGAACGCTGCCATCGACGTCCTGCCTGAGCCATGCCGTAGATGGATTTGTTGACGCGACACAGTCGAGGGCGACCGTCGGCGCCAACGCCTGAGAGATGTTCGTGAACAGGCGGCGGGTAGCAGTAAACGCACTCGCCTGGCTCGAGATCTCCCTGCAGGTATGCCGCGACAAAGTCCCAGCGGTACATCTCGAGTCCGAGGCGGGCGGCTATCGCGCACAGCATGCGCAAAGAGTCGGGGCGCATCGTGGCGCAGAACGCCTGGTCATAATCAACTCCGGGTTGCTGGGAACACCCCTGGACGCATAGGCGTGCCTTGAGCCGGCCGTCGCGCTTGCGCTTGTAAGCCCACGTGAGGCGGACGATGCGGCGGCCCTGTGCTTCGCTGCGGCTTACGTAGGTCCATGACCGTTGGACACGTGGTTATCAATCTCTGCTATCTCGGCTTTGGTCCATCCGGGCCGGTCCTGCGACATCGCCTGCTTATGATTGGCTGGCGAGTCATCAGTGATGGTACCTGCTTTGAAAGCGCAACCGGTGCGCGACCCTAGCACGCGGGTGGGAGTAGCAGGCGACACGCAAGGACGCAGAAATAGCCCTTGTGCGGCGCGGTGTCTAAGCGGATAGTCCGAGCCTCGGTGCCACGTGACTCGCTGTCGCGGCCTCTTCGGCGGTGAGGCCGGCTCGTCTTCGCCGACATCGTCATCCCCGGCCAGGTCAGCGGCGGGCGGATCCTCGACTGCGGCGAGCGGCTCCGGTGGGTCAGTCGCTGGAGCCTCGGCGTCAGGCACGCCTCCGTCTGCTGGCGACGAATCGGCGGGAACACGTGGGGGATCGGCGGCTACCGTGTCGGCGGCGGGTCGCTGATTGCCGCCTGGGCGATGAGAGGCTAGGATGCGAGCGAGCAAGTAGTTCAGGTCGGGAGGATAGGCGGCCGAGCGGTGCGACGTGAAGTTGCCGCCGACGCGGTCCCCGCCGGCGATGGCCCGGTGCTGTGAGTGCGTGCACGCGAGGCTGGCGATGGGACATAAGGCCGGCAACAGGCCTGGGGACACGAGCAGCGAGGTGTACTTCTGGTAATCGGCTCCGAAGGCGCACTGCGGGAAGGTGATTAGGTCCGAACCAGTGACCTGGCGGAGGGTGACGAAGTCAGGAACGAGCCAGATGGGGCAGTGTCGCGAGTGCAAGAAGTAAGGAATATCGAGGTTACTGCGGTCTGGAGGGTTCTCGACAATGAATTCGCCTCCGGATTGCTGAGCGGCAAGCAGGATGGCGACGGTGCGGGATACGATGGCGTTCGCTTGCTTCACCTTCGCGGCCTGTCGGGGCGCGAGGCGAGGGAGCCCAAGCGGGTGGCCGCGGTCGCGTAAGGGACGGGGGCCAGGCTTGCCGTCTTGGGGTTGGAAGAAGCGTGAGACCGAGAAGGTGCCGCATGGAGGAGCGGCGAAGATGGCGAAGAACTCCCCGTTGTGGGCACGATGCAATAGCGATTCGAAAAACGAATCACGAAGGATGTCGTGTTCGCGTCCCCCCCCGTGCTGCGCGTCGCTGTCCACAAGTACAGGGTGCAGGCCGAGGCGGGTGGCGAAGGCGGCGAGGCCATCGGGCCGATGGTAAGGGCCGGAGAAGAAAATGAGTACCGATCTCGAGCGGGAGGCGCGCCCCCCCGTGGAGCGGGTCGCGCGTTGGAATTCGGCGGCCATCGTCTCGGCAGGAGGCGGCGAGGCTGGCGGAGCAGGCACAGTGGGAGGCCGGGCGGCTGGTCGGCGTCCGCGTTAGCGGCGGTGGCGGGCGGAGTACCGATGCGACGTGAACCGGCGGGCAACCAAGGCATGTACGTTTCGTCCACGTAGACATCGGAAGTGGTGACGACGGCTCCTGTGGACGGCACCCACACATTGTAGGCGCCTGGCGACATGACGCTTCGTCCGAGCATGGCGCCAGACCACGCGTGCGACTCGATCTTCGTCTTAGAGTATGCGACGCGGGGGTTTCACGGCAAAAGCACGGCAACCAAACGGCATGATGCTCATGACGCGGGGCGGTTCGCCGGTGACCTCTTCGTACGCAGACAAGGAGGAGCCAGGGGGGCAGGTGGTGCGGTTCAGGATGTCGACGGCGTTGCCGACGGCGTGGTCCCAGAAGCCAAGGGGGCATCCGCTAGCTAGCATGCTGGCTCTGACGAGTTCCATGATGGAGCGGATCGCACGTTCGGCGACGCCGTTGAGGGCGTGGATGTGGGGTGGGCAGGTGGTGTTAGTGATGAGAGCGCTGTCGAGGAATTCCGTGAACTCCCGTGAGATGAATTCGCCGGCGTTGTCGGTATGAAGGGATCCGACGACGACGGTGGGTTCGGCGCAGTGGCGATTGAGGAGAGCTGTGAAGCTGGCGATGAAGGCCCTGATGCATGCAGGTGCGTCTGATTTTTTTTCAGGAAGTAAACCGTCTTGAACCTGGAGTGGTCGTCGACGAGCACGAGGATGTATCGGGATCCGTCACGCTTGGAGCCGATGAAGAGTCCTGCGATGTCGGCGTGGACGAGGCGGCCTGGGTAGGTACGCTCGTACCTGTCGGAGGTGTGCGATGCGCGGGTGGCGTTCGCAGTGGTGCACGCTTCGCATCCGACGTCGCGGGCGCGTTGTAGCGAAGGCGGAGCGTCGGCGGTGCAGGTAGGAAGGCGTCGGAGGCGCTCTATCCCGGCGTGGAGGCGTCGGTGCATCGCTTGTGCCGCGGCTTCGGAAGGCAGAGGGGTGATGTGAGACGTGGATGTCGGTCGGTGTATACCGAGGCCGCGCGCTGTGTGCGGCTAGGACGGTAGCTCGGTTTCGGTGAGTCCGGCGGCCGTGACGACGTGCCACTGGTATACCCAAACGCCGTCCTCGAGGCCGAATCGGGTCTCATCGTCATCGCCGGAGCCGACTGTGATGTAGCATCTGTTTCCGAATGAGGTGTTCGCCCGGCTCGAGTGCCACAGCTGGCGAACGGATAGGAGTGAGTCCTCATAGTCAGGGAAGACGCGTACGTCGCGGATAAGCAAACGACGGTGCTTGCCGTCGAGCGTTTTGGCGAGCACCGGCATGTCACCTATGTGTGTGGCCCGGCGAGTGATGCGATCCAGACCAGTCATGGTGTCTGAGCACTTGCGCACATGGACGAGGTCCTGTACGTGTGGGTGTATGTGCCACGAGGCACCGCTGTCGTCGACGAGGCTAATGGCGCGGGCGTTGACTGGCAAGCCTCGTGAGCGCTTGCTCTTGCGCATCTTGATTCTGGCCGTTGCGAGTCCCCGAGCTCCAGTGCGCCAGCGGTGCTCGCGGTCACAGAGGTTTATATGAGCTGGACGCGGTTTCTGTACGCCAGCGGTCTGTGCAGGAGTGGGCGTGGCTCGGTCGCGTGCGATTGTGGGGTCGGTCGCGTATGTAGGCATGGCCGCCGTCTGCGGTGGCTCGGGGCTGAGCGATGGGAGTACCGCTGAGCGAAAGGTGAGAAGCCAGGTGGTGAACCGGAAGGTGAGGCGGCGTGAAACGCGGCTAGACGTGTGCCAGCCGGCGAGAAAGGCGTATCGACCGAGCCGAATGCTGTACCTACCGAGCCCAAATCCCATGCGGAGCGGTCTCCATGAGTGTCGACAGCGGTGTGCTCGAGCGGTCAGCCGGTGGAGCCATGTAACTGTGCGAAGGGCGGAGGCTGACGCATGTACGCATCTGAGCGTCGTTGCGGACGCGGCAGCGGCTTCGTCATCGAGGCTCCAGCTGACCACGTCGTGACTTGGCGTGCGACTGGAGAGTTGCGAGTGGGATATGCGGTCCGGTCCGTTCGCGCCGAGGAGCACGGCTCCACCGTGCAAGAGAATCAGTGCAAGAAGACGCAGAGTGAGCCACGGGATAGACCAGGGACGCAAAGTGGGCGAGCGAGACAGGAACTGCCAAGCGTCGCGTGCGCCGATGCCGTAGCGCGATGAGGAGAAGTAGCCGTGGCGCGAGGCGCCGAAGGGGGAGGACGCCCTTCCCCGAGGTCTAGCGTTAGCCTGCGCGCGGGCGATCCACTCGGCGATCAGAGAGAGTGGTACATAGACGACGAAGATGACAATGAAAGCCACGATGGCGGCGGCCATCGCGGTACATATTAAAGGAGCGACCCGCTCTTGGGCGGCTGCGGCGATGGCGAGGGCAGGAGCGGTACCTGCGTCGAGCGTCGGCCGAATGAGGAGCGCGACGCCCAAGACAGCAAGAGATACGCTGACGCTGGTGATGACGGCAAACGACAGCTGATCGCGGAGTGTGCTGCCGAAAGGAGGAAAGGTTGGAACCGCGGGCGTTTCCGCCTTCAGAACCACTTGCCCGATCGCGGTACCGGCGAAGAGCTCGTCGCTCTCTGTGGAGCACACGGGCTGGCTTCTGAGCTCTCGGAAAGCATCGGTTGCTGCTAGCACGGAGGTGGCACTGAACGATGACGGGAGCAGCGGGTGGCGCCTGATTGCCTCGATAACATCGAGTGCCGGAAGCAATTTGGCCGCGGTATCGCTGGCCGGCGGTTCGGATGATGCGGGAGGAGCGGGTGAGTGCCGGGTCGGTTGCTCGGCACCCTTGGGCGTGGTCGATTCGCGCAGATAGACGCTGAAGTCGCGAATATACTGATCGGTTCCCGGGAAGGTGCCGGACAGTTTGTCCCACGGGTCAAGGGTGCGGCTCGTCTCAAATCGCTTCGTCAATTGCTGCAGCCGCTCGGGGGTGAGTCCGTGGCGGCGGGCTTCGTCCATAACTGCAGCGCGTCTCGTCATGAACGCATCCAACGCAAGCCCCCTGGCCGTCTTCTCAGCGGCACGGGCCGCTTCGGCCAGCGCCAGTCGTTCGGCTCTTGCATCGAGGTCTGCGGCGCGATCGGCGGCGTAGCGCGCGGTCTTGGCTGAGGCACCCGGGTTACCTGTTCCTGCGCGGCCGTGCGTGTGTTCAGCGACAAGCCTGTCGATGCTGGAAGATGGCGCATACTCTACAGAGACGGACTCATCCTGCACTAGTGCGGCTTCTCGCGCTGCGATTTTCGCCTCGCGGAGTGAAAGTTCCCGCGTGGCCAGGTCCTCAGGGATTCGAGCTGAATGTCGGAGTCGGCATCGTCGAATCGCTGTGAGGTGGATGCGCTGTCGTCCTGCGCGAAACTGACGCCATTCTGTGCGCCCAGTGCAGAGAGAAGCATCGACCCCGCGTCTTCGATGTGCTGATCTTCATCTTCGTCAGCGAGATCCAAGAGGCCGAGGCTTGCGAGCCTTTGGTCGGCGGGGTCAAGGTTGCCGCGCGCGACCGCACCGCGCGCTCCGCCCAAGTCGACAGTTTGGGGATCAAGGGAAGTGCCATCAAGGACACCGCGGAGTACGCAGGAATTCGAGATTCCGATGGCGGCGGCGCCGACGGCGCCGGCACCCGCCCCGCCCGGATATTTGATGGGACACCGGTCGTTGAAATGCGTGCCATCACACTTGACATCCTTTTTCCATCGGCACGGTTTCCATTTGTCAGCGGACCAAACATCGTGGGGTCCGGGCTTACGCGGCTGATACGCATCTTTGTTGGGGTCCCTTGGCTTGCCGCGACCGCGGCCGCGACCGGCACCCGCGTAACCTAATTGATTGGCTTCTTCCGCGTCGGCGTCGCCGAGCACTTCGAGGCAACACTTCGTCATCTTGACTAGGTCGCCGTCTGCGCCCTGCAGCTGCATTTTGACAAACAGAGTGGTCTCAAATTTCTCAGAGACACGGCTGACGACTGAAACTAAATTTTCTGCGATGATCGAGTCGTCGCGTCGCTTGCCGCCGGCCGTGGGGAGAGCCGTGTTGATCTGTTTCGCAGCTCCGGCGAGGCTATTGAAGGAAGGCACTGATGGTGTGAGCATGCCGACATCGAATAGGGAGGTAAGGCAGTTGACAAGTGCTGTAGACGCCTTTGGGGATAGTGCTTTGGCTGAATCGGCAGCAAGAATGCGAAAGAGTTCGCGACCGCTGCCGCCGGATTGTTGCGCGTAGTCGTCGCGCACGGTCTCGTTACCGATGCGCGTCAGCACCCATTGGTTGAGTGCTAGATCTAGGGCGACAATCTCTTCAGGGGCGCCGATATAACGCGAGGGCAACGCTGTGAGGGCTGGCGCACCAACAGGGGTGGTAGCCGCTGTCGCGTCGGAAGCGAAGGTGAAACTGATCGCTGTTTTGGCCATCACTGAGGTCTCCATGGTTGGATCTGGTGGGGCCGGCGAATCATATGTGTATGGTCCGAATGAGTTGTCCATGAGAGCAGCTGCATGAGACGCATTGACGCAGCACACTTTGCCACGTGAAGTGGTGTAGCCGCGCTTGAGCAGCGCGTCAAAGGATGGGTCGTGCGTAGGCGCGCCCTTGCGGAGTTTGAAATACCACCCCGGCATCTTCATTGGAGAGGAGTCCCAGATGGGTTCTGTGTGAAGGACGATTGACGCAACCAGGCTCTTGTCATGCTCTGTTGGAGAGAGGTGGCTTTGTT
>CATOSE010000116.1:0-18480 GCA_951812265.1 Taphrorychus bicolor | reverse complement strand
GAGCGCCGGAGTGACTGCCTCGAACTCCCAACAGACGAACGACGGCCCTTGTGTTCACACAAGTGTTCACGGTACAGGAAAATAGGCAGGAGCCAATTAGTACAGGAAAATAAGCAGGAGCCAAATAACCGGCCCGCAGTCCGAGGCTCGGCGGCCGGACTGATTCAGGCCGCGAGACCTCACGCCCGCCGTACCATCAAGTGTTCGAGGTTGCATCGGCGCTGCTCATGCTGTCCACCCTTTCAGGTGAGGAACCCCCGACCCGACCGCCCGCGGATGTCCTGCCACTACCCGAGAAGGCATATCGCGCTGTGCAGAGAACCAACCTTCTCAGGCACGGGACAAGAAGCTTAGGGTCATTATAAAGAAATACGTGACGCCGCGAGGCAGCGCAGCATAGAGACACGACCCTGCTGCCGAGGGTGTCGTACACGAGTCGGAGGCGGTAGGCCGAGGCAGGCGAGGTAGCCTGTGAGGGAAGCCCTGTGAGGGGAGCCTCCTAAAGGTACAAGTGAGATTGAAGCCCCTGTTATGACACCGGGGTGGGCGGGTGGGCATGGAGCGAGGCGGTTTAAGGCGCCCCGACCACGCAGCATAAGCACGAGACGGCCAAGGAGTGCGCTATCACGCGGGCAGCAGCAGGTGTACTTTGGGCACAACTGCGTCCGCATAAGGGCGGCCGTCGCGCGTACGGGCGACGGTAAAGGAAATTCGGCAAGCGGAGCCGGAGACGCGCCGAACAGTAGCCGCCCAGCTAGCCCCGCCGTGTTCAGTGCACTTTTCAACTACTATCGGCATTCCAGGCTGAAAGGCTGATGGCTGGACGAGAGGTGTTGGCTGGGCCGGCTCGGAGAGAAGGGCGGCTGGCAGCGTGGCACGCTTGAGTGAAGGCGCGGCGTGATCCGTTGCTGATGAGACGGCTTTGGCATGTTCTGCGTCGTACTGGGACGCCAACCGTTTGGCCGGCGCGCTATTTGCTTCCACGAGTTCGGCGAGCATGTTAGCGAAGCCCGTGTTGTTTGCCACTTTTGGCACGTTCGAAGATTGAATGGAATCGACACTATAGTCCGACGCCTTGTTGATATAGTGTTCGTGCTCCCGGAGCCCTACCACGCGATAGCGGTGGAGGCTTTCGGGGCACATCCATCGGCAGATGAGCTGAATCATCGAGTCTTCCACGCCCGCGGCGTGAAGGGCGGTGGCGAGGCCAGCTCGGTAGCTGTGGAAGGAGAAGACGGAGGCGGTTTGTGCCCCGTATAGATGGGTAAGCACGGTGCGCAGGAGGCTGTGGAGGAAATGGTGCTCGTATGGCTGCCCCTGCTGGTCGTGAAAGAGGGCGGTAGTCCGCCGCTCTTCGTCGTTGAGATGAACACCAAAATGGCGCTTGATGTCTAGAATGGCGGCGGCGGCGTTGATGTGATCGGTATCGTATGTGAGGTAGACTGGGAAGGGGCAATGGATCTCGCCGATTGGTCGGCTTTTGCGAGAGGTGGTGTGATGGCGACTTTGTCTCGGCCGGGGCGGAAGCTGCGGCACTGGGCATCTGTAAGGCGCGTCAGCCATCGGCCCTCGAAAAAGAAGTTGATTGAGTCGAAGGTCAAGTAGTGTATCTTTTTGACGAACACGCCGCCGTGGTCATCCGTGCGCTTGCGTTGCCCGCAGATCTCGCCGAGGCGAAATGCGGTGTAAATAAGGAAGCGGTTGAGGCGGCGAAACATGTAGACATGATGATCGTGATAGCCCCAACGAAGGCTGCCGACCATGGTGCCTTCCTCGAGCAGATCGATGCGGCGGACCATGGCAAATTTCATAGGCTCGACCCTGGTAGGGCTCAGAGAGAGCGGGCCGTGGTACTCTTGGAAGATCTGTACCAATGTTTGGATATGTGCACGAAGAAAGCGGTAGCTCGGCATTGCCACTCCCCAGCGGCCAAAGATGCGGATGACGGCAAGCGGGTAGGCGAGAGCCGAGCCCGGCTTGATGAATACTCGAGACTTGGTCTTGGGCTTAGCGACCGAGAAGGCTACCAACGTGAGGACGGCCAGGAGGTGTGCGTTCCTTTCTGGAAAGTCGCGCGCGTCCTTGGCAGTGCGGAAGGGGCTGGTGCAATGGGCGTCGCAGACCACTTCCCACAAGTCCCATGCCAGGTCGTCCTTCTGGGCGGTGCCGGGGGGAATGCCCTGGGCCACTGCATCCTCCATGGCAGTGGTGATGCCAACGAGGTCGTCGAGAGGCAGACGAAAGGCCATATCGTCGTGCCCGCCGGCGAACTGCTCCGCCCTCTGCCTTGCAAAGACAGCGCCTGCGCGCAGCAGCGACGACGACGGGCGAGTGCGTGGGGGTTCAGGGGGGAGCTGGAGGCCCCTGACCACACGCGAAGTCGGGGGAGGTAGTGTGGCTCCCGGTCGCAGCGGGCTGAGGTAGGGCTCGCGACCGCGGGAGGTGAAGCGAGGAGGCGGCGGCCGCAGTGGAGGCGTCAATGGTGGTGTGCTAGATGGGGCGGCTGAACCGCCCTTCTGGGCACGTTGCAGGGCGGCGCCGCATGGCAGTGGGTCAGCGTCTAGGTAGGCGGCCGGGGGCGTGATCGGTGGCGGCGAGGACATCCCGCGGAGCTTCGAAAGGGCTGCACCGGCAGGAGGCGAGTCAGCGGACAGCGAGCCAACCCTGAAGGAGGAGAGCGCGGGAGCGAGAGGCGGCGTCTGTGAGGCTCGGGGCCGGCGCCGCAGGCTCCAATAAAAGCGGGTCTGTGAGGCTCGGGGCCGGCGCCGCAGGCTCCAATGAAGGCGGAAAAGTCGGCTGCCGAAGCGGCGGAAAAGTCTGCGGCCGAAAAGGCGGTGCCGCTTGAAGAGTCGGCAGGCGGAGGCCCAACCAGGCCTATACGGCGTAGGTCGTGTGCCACACGCCTCGCACATGAGTGAGTCCGGCGCGGCTTGATTTTCGCACCAGTGGAAACTGTTCGTGGTGGGGTCCCACCGTGCGGACGCGCACTGTAGTGATTGCGGAGGCGCGCCCTGCACCCCATCCTCTGCCCGCGTCGCGCCGACCCTGAAGGAGGAGAACGCGGGCGTCCGTGAGGCTGAGACGCCGGCAGTACGTGAGCCGTCCCGTCGCTCGCGCTTCGCCGCCTCGATCACGAATTGGTAGAGCTCCGCGAAGGCCGGCGAAAGCGTGACCCTGTGGGGCGATAGCCCGCACTGCTTGCACAGGCGTGCAAATTCGGCCCAGCGCTGGCGCGAGATGAGGTCACTAAATGGGTTGCAGTCGCCGAACAGGTGTGCAACTTTGACGCAGGGCGCCAGGTCTTGAAACTCGGCCCGAGCCCGCAGCCACTGAAAGGCCTCGACAAGAAGGGGGCTCTTCATCGACTCCGCCGGCAGGGTGAGGGCGGCGGTCAGGGCGTCGGTTCTGAAGATGAGCTCAGTGGTCCCTATGTCGGAGCCGGCGCAGGCATGGGCGAGGTAGGTGTGGAGGGAGAGAAAGTTGCCTACCACGCCTAAAAACTCCAGGATTGGGATAGAGAGGTAGGGTACATAGCTCGGAGGCACCACGAAAAGCCAGAAGAGGCCGTGGCAGAAACCCCCCACGCCCGGCTCAGCGACGTCGGCGTAGCAGGCATCACTGGTGACGTCAACAAACCATCCTGCACCTGTCTCGAGCTCGCTGCGAAACAGGGCTCTCTTGCAGCTGACACCGCTGGAGCGGAGTAGGAGGTTGCGCCACCTTTGCAGCTGCTTACGCATAAGCAAGTCACAGACCACGACGGAGTTGGGCCCCTGGCCATCGTCACACTGCCGCGAGTGCGGGCGGTAGAGTCCGTGCATGACATTGCGCCCCGTTAGGCTGATCGCCCACAGGTGCTCCAAAAGCCCGCAAAGGGAGCGGTAAACATGGAAAGGGGTGGCGTCGAGCAGTGTGTCACTGATCACCGCGGAGGCCCGCAGCAGCTTGCTCCTCGGCACCACAACCACCCCGAGGGCAAGCACCAGCACAACGCCTAGCCATTTGCACCAGACGCCTAGGGAGCGCTTCTCCTCAATGGCCATATAGGCATTGACGGCATCTGTGAGGCGCCGCCAGTTGCGGATGCCAGTCAGGGTGCGAGCCACCCCGACGAACTCGAACTGGGGATCGTCGGTGTAGATGTAGCACGAATAAAGCCGTAGTTGAGGGCAGACGTATCCATCGGGGATGGCGTCAACGGAGGTGGGGGCCGCGATCGGCGGGAGCTGCTGGGCAGCTCGGCGCGTAAGGCGGTGGATGTCGACACAAGGGATCCCCTGGCGACGCTGGAGATCGAGGCGTGCCTGGAGCCACAGCCGCTCCCCCTCGGGCATAGAACCGGCCATCGCGCGCTCGGCAGGCTGCTCGTCGGCGTCCACCATCTCCCGAAAGATTGCCAGCAATGCATCGCTGTAGCGCTGGGCAATATTCGAGGCGGGGTGGGTGCCAAAACCCAGCCGCCGATCCTCGACAAAGACGAGCGGCCGCTCCCCACCGCCCGCCGGGCGGCTTCCTAAGAAGACATGGAGCAGCTTGTGCAGCTCACACTTGCTCATGGCGAGCTGTTGAAAGTGATCTTTGAAGTCGTCACCCATGCCGTAGACAACCGTGGACATAACAAACGCGGCGCGAGCAAGGATGGCATTATCACGCATGCACGCCTCGAGGCTGCCCTTGACCTCCTTGGGCCACTTAGAAAAGATGTGAGCCCTCGTCTGAGGCAGTGCGGAGGGGGCACGGGGCAGCCCGCGCAAGCGAAGCCACGCCGCGAACTCCGGGCGCCGGGCAGCCTCCTCCGTGAAGTGGCGGGGCATGTGGTACTGGCGAGATGCGTCGTTGATTGAGATGGCCTGGAGGCCCGAGGCGTCAAAGGTAGGGATTCGCGGCCCGCCGCCCTCGGTTGTCTCACGCCAGCGATCGGGCTCGAGCTTGCGCGCCGCCGCACCCTTCCCCAGCAGGTAAAACGGGAAGTAGGCAAGGTCGTCGTGGAGGACGTACCAACCGAGCTCCGATTTGCGATGAAGCTCTCGCTCTATAGAGGCCCAGCCCATCTGAACGGACGAGAGATGCCGGTCAAGGACCGCCTGCAGCTCGACATCGGCCTCCAGCCGAACTCCCTCGAGAAGGTATGAGACCAGTGCCTGATCCGGGTAGTGCTGCAGGCGATCGCGAAGGAAGCCGACCTCGAGGTGGGTCTGAATGGGCTCTCCGAAGTTAGAGATGGTTCAGCAGTGCGAGTGGCGCTTGGTGCAGTCGTACACCTTGCCGACTGCCCACGGTTGCATCTCGGTCTGCCCGATGGCGATCGGGAGTGGGCGGTCCCGTGTGATTTTGTCGGGAGGGACCCCCTGATCGAGCTGGCGGTCGATACTGTTCATGTCGGCCCTGGCGTGGGCGAGCCACGCCGTGATCTTGCGCTCGGCCTCGGGGAGGACCTGCTCGTGCCAGCTTCTGATGCAACCTGGCTCACCAGGCGAGGTTGGGGGCTGCGGCGGAGGCAGTGGAACCCACACCGTCGGCAGCGGCTCGTAGACTGGCGAAAGGAGCACCCGGTCAAGACGAGAGTCGTCGAAGTCTGGCAGTTGGTGAAGCAGATCGTGTGGGATCAGCGTGTGGTCGAGCGGGGTGATACGCTCAGCCCAGCCCTTGTGCAGTTCCGACCCTGACTGGACAGCCTCGAGGAGGGCGTCACGCAGAGCGTCGTCAGCCTCGCGGAGCTCGGCGAGCCGCGATGCCGCAGACGGGCTGAATTCCGGCGGCGGGCGAGGGATCAGGCTGGTGGCGCGAGTGGTGCCAAACTTGAAGTCGGGGGCACCTTCGACGGGAGCGTCAGGAAGAGAAGCTACCCTCTCGACAAACATCTGAGTCCCGACAACGGCGCGCCGAGCGAGGTCTTCCATTGGGGTCCCGCTGAGCGCTGCCAGCGTACACCAGATGAAAGTGGCCCCGGCCGCGAGAGCACGAAGTCGCGCCGCCGGCATGCGACAGACTGAGCTCGGATGAGGGCAGAAGTCGGTAGGCGAGGCGAAGAGCCGCAGACTGGGTGTATATTCACCAATCATGAAAGCGAGCTGAGCTGCACTGGTGAGCCAGGCGCAGAGCTTTAGCACCAGCCGCATGAGGAGAGGGCGGCCTGCAGGTGGCACGTGCAGGCCAACGGCCGTGAAGCCGTTGGCGTGAGCGAGAAGAAGAGGCTGTGCCAAAACGCAGACGTACACCAGCACGGCCGTGCACTGAAACGCTGCCGCCTGCTCCGCCAGTGAGTCGCGAAGGTGGACGCACGCCTCTGGAGGGATCGAGAAGCTGGGGCTTTCGTCCGCTGAGCTAGTGTGGCCAGCGGAAACCTCCATTGCAGAAACCTCCATTTCAAGACCCTGTTGCTGGGGAGGGTGGGTGGCGTCGCCAACGGTTGGTGAAGCCGAGTGCGGTTTCCACAACGCCAACGAATGAGCATCCTCCTGATGACCGTGATGGCAGGCCGATTTCAAGAGGGTGCTGAAGGCGCCTTGCGAGTGGTGGGGGTCGCAGTCACCGACGACGAGGGCGCACTCGATCTGCCTGCCGTCCCCAGGGCCGCGCTGCTGTTGGTAATCGCGCTGCTCGGAGGTCGGTGGCTGGGCGTCCGCTGAGAGGAAGCCAAGCGGCACGGATCCGTGCGCTTCGTGCCAGGCGAGTGCGAGCTGGTAGGCGGCGGCGACGTAGACAAGTTGTGGCGGGAGTGCGTGTCGAGGGCGCGCAGCGGCCACAGCCGCAGCCGTGCGAGGCAAAGTCGACCACGAGCTCCGCGCCCGGTCGCGAGCTTCGGAATCTTCAAACTCGAATTGGGTGCGAAAGGGCTGAGGCTTTGCTGGTTGACGGCGAGCCACGTAAGCAGGAAGCTCGGCGTTGACCGAGAAGAGGCGGACCGACTTGTCACGATCGTCACCGTACATGGGAGTGCGAAAAAGGCAGGTGGCGACTCCCATGGCAGTCGAATCCAGATAGTCAAAGACTATAGTGTCCGACTGCTCTACGACCGTGAAGCGCGAGTGCAGGGAGCCCATGCAGACGCACCAGACGACGAGCAGGCAGCCCCAAAAAGCCCTGCCGTCTTGGATTTTAAGATGAAGGCAGTCTTCGTCGCGCCGCATCTGCTGAAAGCAAGGCGGGAAGAAGAAAGCGCCGTCCCAGTAACGGAGGAGAACGACGTCTCGCACGTCCATAATAGCATGGCAACCGCCTACGTCGCAGGCTCTGAGGTCGACGGAGAGAGCGCGTTTGCCTTGTGCCTCCAGAGCCGAGCGAACCGCTCCTGAAAATTCGAAGCCAACCAGATAGGTTGGGCTGTCAGGGGAGCTGAGCAGCGCTCGGACGTGGTCGAGCGACTGAAGAGGGAAGGTGAAGTCGTTGCGACCGTGCACGGCTTGGAGGGGCTCCGCCTCAGCTGCAAGGCCAGCGTCGACGATTGCCACAAGGTGGCGGCCAACCCAGCAGCCCACCGTCAGAAGGGCTACAGGCTGGCAGTCGCCGCATGGGCCGAAAGCACCGAGAGTCAGGAGCTCACTGACGTCCGTGACGGCCTCGATGCGTACCACAACGCGATAAAGGTCAGCGACGAGCTGCATGAAGGCCAAATCTGACCAAGTGTCAGGAAGCTCCATGGCGTCAGCCCATGCCTCGACGGAAGGCTCGCGCCCGGCCCGTGCGTGCTCCGGCCAGCTGGCGAAGCACTCGACGACTAATTTGCCGAGAGTGACGGGCTGACGGCTGTTTTTGTCGAGGACTTGCGTGACTTTGTCTTGGACAGCCACGGAGCGAATGTGGTTAGTCACACTGAGGCGCAGCATGGGCCCGTCGAGCTCGGCGATGTCGAGCAGGCCCAAGCAAAAGCTAAAGGTGTTGGGTCCGCACTGACCCTGCCCGCCCACGTCGACAAGGATACGCTCGAGCTTAACGCTGCGTGCCAGTGTTTTGAGCGGTGGGGGCAGGAGTGCGAGCGGAGTGGCCCGACTCAGCGGGAGGGACGGGCGAGGCAGCGCATCGAGTGCCTGAAAAGAGGTTGGCAGCTGGCCGACGATCAGCGAGTCAGGCGAGAGGGCCAGCCCGGTCTCATTTAGGCGAACCGGACCGGGAGGAGGCAGCAAAGGTGGTGCAGTGCTGCCAACGTTGGCGAGGATGGCTTCGCTCAAGTCGCCGTCGGCCGGAGTGTTGTCCGAGTCGTCAACGTACGAGACTTGCGCACGTCCACCGCGTGGCCGGCCTCTGGCGCCCTTGCCTCTCGGATTGCCTATGCCTCTGCCTCCTTTGCCCCTCTGCTCTCGCCCTCGGCCCCGATTGGAAGGAGCCTGCTCTCGCCCCCGGCCCCGATTGGAAGGAGGCAAGTTTGATGGTCTACCTCTGCCCCTGCCGTTGTTGACAGCGGCCTTTTCGATTTCGGTGAGCGAGCGGGCGAAGGATGTAGCGAGTGCGTCGATGTTGAGGCTGTTGGGGTGGCCAGGGATGACGTGGGCCCAGTCACTGACAGACTTGTGGCCGTCCGTGCCCCAGCACGTGCAGCGAGAGGAGCGGTTCTCCCACGCGACCCTGGCAAGAAAGTATTCCCAACAGACGCTATCGACTGCCACGCCCAAGTGCGCCGCAAGGAGTGGGATATTCCACACCAGGCCGGAGATTAGAAGACGGTCGCCAGCCCAACAAGATAGAGAAGATTTCGACCCTGGGGGCAAGCCCTGCTCAGCGGGTGAGTCACCGGGGGCCTTGCGCTTGATGGCAGGCGGCTTCTTTTGGTTCAGCAGCGCCCCTTTGGTGTGGGCGGATATGAGCGGAAGCTGCTCTGAGTCGAAGTGAGCCGCCGAAGAGCAGCTCATGCCGAGAGACGCCCGTACGTCGATAAGCGTGTCGAGGCGTCGCTCCCTGTTGATTAGTTTTTTGCATGGCAGGATCATTAACACCGACCAGCGGGCGTGCCGTGAGGTCCTGGCCGGCGATGTCTGGCGCAGCCAGTGCTAGGTTGATCCACGTGGCGATATCGTCCAGGACTTCTTCGAACAGGTCGCCTGCCTCACGTAGCCATTTGACTTGCTCGTCGACTGAGCTGAGTCTGGTCGCGATTTCAAGATGCGCGACGAAGCGATCACAGAGCGTGTCGAAAGTGAAGCCCAAAGAGGGATCGGCTGTCGCCGGCGTGCCGTACGCTTTGAACAGCTTGTGCCCAAACTTGCCCAGCTTTTTTATGAGGGCTGGCTGGCATTACCGATCGAGATGGTGGCAGCTAGACGCCACCGTCTTGCCACTGTCGTGCATGTCGAAACCATGCACTCCGCGCGGAGCACTGAACCAATCCATCGCTCGATATCGGCGATTGAGGAAGGCCTCCATCAGACTCTGGTCGCTCTGCGTCGCGAAATGGTAGTTGTCCAACTTAGTTGGCACGGTCCAGTGGATGGGTCAACTTTGAGCATGTAGTTGAAATAATCGTGCCGCACGGGCGAAGCCCGTTAAGGATGCGCAAGATGGGGTGCTTGCGAGCGTCGGCGTCTCCAGTAGGAGATGTGGACGACAGCGCCCGAACGGCGATAATGCACGTTCCATCGAAGCCGATGGCCATCGCGTCGATACGGTCTTGCGCCGTGACGAGGGGCTGGGCCTGCAGCCGAGCGCTCATGGCGTTGAAGCTCGCACTTTTATTGGTGGCATCGTCGAAGGCTAGCTCCGAAAGCGCACAATCGCTACGACGGAAGGCGAGGGCGCGCCCGGCGGACCGCCTGACGCCCTGGCGTTTGCTAGCTCCGTCAGCAGATCTTCGACCACTGAGAGGCGTTAGCGCCAGGCTTAGAGGCGTATTGGTTGAGCGCTGGAGTGCGGTCAGCCAGTGCCTTCTCGAGCGAACTCAGAACGATAATCGTTCCGAGGTTACGCTGGTCAGCGAGCACCGGCAGAGCCGCGTGCAGCTTGTTGACAAGCCCGTAAGCCGTGTGAGTGTCGTTCGTGCGATACTTGTATCTGCCAGTGTCTAAGTACCGTGGGGAGTGTACCGTCCTATCGTACACTTTCCGGGTGTCCGTTGCAAGGTCGGATATGTCGGCCGCGCCGGCCACCGGGCCCATCGGGCCCTACTCTTTCAGCTTTTCCGCGCACGAGGACGCGCATACAGAGGCTCAGATCGTCGCAAACAGCTCGCCTCTCATGTGCGCATCCGTGCCCGCGGGATACTGGATACTCAGTGCCATTGGCAACCTGCCGCAAACGCAAAACACTGCAAAGCAGGAAACGTGCTCGTGCCCATTTGGGCGTTGCACGTCGCGTGCGCTGAAGCGTGGAAGCTCTTCACCCCCCACGGTTGGTTCGTCACAGATTCCATCCCTCACGCAACCACGATCGCGTACACGCTTGACAACGCTGAAGCACAGGGTTTCCATCTAACGCATGAAGGTCAGCCACGGCGCTGGACACACGTGCTAGCTTTTGCGCGCGACCTCGCCCTCCACGCAGCCAGTCAAATCGCCAGCGGAGCGGACGCTTCGCCCTGGGAGGTGTATGCCTCGGATGCGGTGCACATGGTCAACGCCGCGGCGGTGGCTCCGCTACTGTGGGTCAACGCTTGGCTCGTCGCAGACCTCTGCCCAACCAGCTGCTGGGGATGGGGCAGAGCGCACTACCTCCTTCACCCCAACACACCAACCATCAACTCGCGCCAGGCTCACGAGCGGCCATCACCTTGGGGGTTTGGAAGCTGCGGCACGGCTTGCTTTCCCCGCAGCGGCAGCAGCCTCTATCACCACCGCCATCCGCCTCCTTCTCCAGGTCGATGTGCCATACGAGCTGCTGGCCCTCGAAGACACTCAGGACGCTCGTCTCAATTTCGTAGAGCTCCTGCGCGCCTGGCACGTGGGGCAAGATAGGCCTCGTCTGGTCCGTGAATCTTTTTCAGCGGCTCTGGCGCACCTGACACAGCTGCAGCTGTGGGTGGGCACAACAGCGGCCCCATACCAAGAAGCGCTACAACTCCTGAGCCTCTTCGGCATCAGCGCCGCGGCACCTCTGCTAGAGGAATTCCGCTCGCTCGACGCGCACCTTGGGTCGGACACGGTGTGTGTGCTGTGCAGTAACTCTCGCAGCGCCCACGACAACCTCGCATTCCTGCGACAGCAAATGCGGGCTACACTAGGCGCAAACAGCGTTGGCGCGGGCTTCACGGCAGCAGCACTGAACAGCCTGGCACCTGCGCCCGACGCGTGCACGAGTGGGGCGCGCCTTTTGAGCGCTCTTAACGATGCACTCACCGCCCATATGCAGTCGCCTGACGCATCTACGTTTGGAGCTATGCACATCGTTATGCACAGCCAGGCTGTGGTAGCTGTGCGCTGGCAGTCGCTCGACGGCAAAGCGCCGGCCGGTATCCTCGCCACAGATGTGTGCACCACATATCCAGCATGCATGGATGATTTCGTTGTGCACATGATCGCACGCGACGACAACGGCGTACTCGACCCAGATCTGCAACGGCTGCAAGCGCATCATTTCTACATCCAAGGTGCCGCCAGCGTGGACGCACAGCGGCGGTTTTTCCTGCTCCTATACCAACGCAGGTACACGGAGATAGATTGGGATGCCATGCTCGTGCACGTCATCGAATCTTTCACAAACTCCACCGCCGAGCGTTTCGCCACCATGCGCGACGTGTACCGCTCCACTGAGCGCACGGACTCGCACCTCATGTACGTCACGCGCGCTTTGGACGCATCGGCAAACCGCCCTCGGCACCCAATTCGTACGCCTCGCTCGTGGAGCATTGGCGTCTACCGCTGAAACAGGCAAGAAAGACTGGAGTAGCGGTAGTGGAAGACGTGCTAGACAAAGTAGAGCTCCTCATGTCGCAAATGTTCATGAAAGCGCAGCAGCTCGACCGCGCAGCGCTCAAAGGAACCAGCATCTCTCTCTCCCTTTTCGACGACACGTTCGACGGAGTCAGCCACTTCGACAATTTCGTCGGTGGGCTGCGCGCAGTGCGTGAACAGTTCCAAAACTTCAAGCGCACATACCAAGCCATGGCAGGTACCAGCCCGCAAACAGGCGCACCTGGGCCAGCAGGACCAGCTGGGCCGCGCGGACCAGCCGGACCAGGGCAGTGGCAGGTAGAGCCGCCGCAGACGACAGGAGTGCGGGGAGAGGAGGGAGACCTACCGCACAGGACGGCGGCGCGGCGCAAGTGAGCGCACGCGCACCGACGCCAAGCGGCGTCCACGACCACGGCAACGGCTGGTGGTCTTGGGGGCCGAAGTCACAGAAACTTTACAGCACGGAAGGCTTCAAGAATGTGGCTGCCTCCCTAGGGTTCTCGACGGACCTATGCCAAGCAGTCACCCTCGCTACGCCCCAGCAGGGCTCGACCAAAGCAGAAGTCATAGCCACAGTGGGCACCGCGGGACCGTCGGTCGACGCGCCACAGTACGCCAAGTACAACGACAGGGCTTTCCGTACCGCTTTCTTCACCGCCGCTAACAAGGGTACCACTTGGATGGACAACCCGGCCCGCGCTGCGTCGTCCCCAAACCGACGGCAAGCGGCGGGACGCGGCCAAAACTGCTCCTGAGTCCTCCGAACACCATCACCCCCAACACCACGCCACAGCCACCACCAGCGCCGCAAACACCGCCGCCGCCAATGCCGCCTCCACCACCGCCGCCGCCCCCACAGCCCCCACTCGCCACGAACGACGGGCCGCAACCCCAGCAACCGCCGCCGCCGCCGCCGCCAAAAACCGCCGCCACAGCCCTCGCAGCCTACACTCGCCACTGCGGACAAGCCGCCACCTCCGCCCGTCTCCAGCGACACACCGCCGCCGCCGCCCGACGAGAGCAACGTCGGCGGCAGCAGCGTCGCAAGCGCTTTGCGGCTGCGGTGGACGTCGAGCAGTCCACACGAGCTGTACAGCTCGCACGTCGCGCCACCGGGGCAGCGCCCAGCGCCACGCTCACCGTGCAACGACACGGCAAGCCCTGCCGGTCAAAACACATTTGGGTGCGACCATTGCGCGGTGTGCATGTCTGCGGCGGGCAGCGACGCCCGGGTGACCTGCAGGCGCTCGCGGCGATTACAGGGGATGTCTGCGACACAGTGGACACTGAAGCACATGGCGCGCACCATGCCGACCTCGACATACGCGAGAATCGCGAATACTGGCTCGAGGAGGCGGTGCAGCAACGCATTGACTACATGCACTCGGGCTTCGGTTGTAGCACATACTCGGCAGCGCTGTCACTGCCATCGCAGGACGCGCAAGGTAATGCGCTGCCTCCCGTGGGGCCCTACCGCAGCGAACAGCACCCAGACGGCCTCCCATCACTGCCGCCGTCGTTGAAGGCGCGCTGCGACAGCGTCAACAACCATCAGAGGCTCACTCTTTATATGGGCCGCGCTCTAACGGTGCAAAACAAGCCTGTTATCATTGAAAACGCGTCCGACTGTAGCTCGCCTACTAGCCTCGGATATATGGAGCTCGACGGGTACTCCACTGCCACGCAATTCTCAGTCTGGTCACACCCAGAAATGCGGTCCTACATCGCCGACACGGACTCGGTGGTAGTCACCAAGTCGCTCCATTGGGTAGGGTCGCAGTACCGCAACCTCAAGTCTTTCTGCTTCAATCGGCCGGCATATCGCCACGCGGCTGAGTTCCTTGCAATACCCGACGAGCTCCCACGCACCGGCCTAATACGCATGCGAGGATGGGCGGAAGATGGGCGCACGCACGGCGAAATCGCCCAAGTGTACACACCAGAACTGTGCATAATGCTACACCGCATTCTCACCGCTGCCGCACGCGAGGCTGTCCACGGGCGCGATGGTGCAGCGGCACTGCTCCCTCCAGCACCACCCGGCTCAGGTGCGGACGGCGCAGCACCGCCGCCACCCGGCTCTCTCCCACCACCGCCGCAAGCTTCTGCGGCGCCTAATGCCGCACCTGAGTCGCCGGCAACAGCACCTCAGGGGCAGACACCCGCACGCCCGACCACGGATCGAGAAGTGGGCACGGCTACGTCCAACCACGGAAAGCTGACACCTCAGCCGCCCGCACGCTCAACCACGGATCGGCGGATAGGCACAACTCCGTCCGACCTGAAGGTGAGTACTGCCCGCGCACCACTGGCCCGCCAGCACATGTTGCACAACCACACAAGCGCCGGTCGAATAGCGGGTACGCCTCTGGGCTCCACCGTCCCGGCCCCCCCCTCATTACGGGCACGCCCTCCGGCCACACAGCCGGTCGGCTCCACCGTCCCGGTTGAATAGCGGGTACGCCTCTCGGCTCCACCGCCCCGGACCTCCCCCCCAACACGGGCATGCCCGCCGGCCACCATGCCGGTGGGCTCCACCGTACCGGTTGAAAACGGGCACGCCTCACCAGGCTCCACCGTCCCGGTCCCTACTCCTCCCCCCTCACGGGCATGCTCGACAGGCATTATTGACTGGCTAGCTCCACCGTGCCGGTTGAATAGCGGGCATGCCATCTCGGCTCCACCGCCCCGGACCCATTCGCCCTCCCCTCTCTGCCACACCACAGGGCACTGGGCTCCTCGCCACACTCATCACCCTTGTCGTCGTTGTGGGCGGCGCGGTAAGGCGTGTTGCATTGCCACACGCGGGCGTTTTCCCGAGCCAGCAACGACGGCTACCTTTCACGGCGGCTGGGCGACGTGCAGTGGTAGCGGCGGGCGAAGCCATGCTCAGCGAGTATGCACTGCAGCCGGCGCAGGCACCGCTCTTCCTGGCAGGCGCTTTCACCAAACGTGACCCCATCCAGTACGTGGTCGCGGCGGTGGCAGACGAACCGATCACCGGCACCATCGTGAACATCGCTCAGCTAGCGGCAGATGCCAACCATGAGCACGCCGCGCTCGCGCTCGCCGCCATCGAGCACATCCTGGGCGCCACCCGCTCCGAGCCCTTGCAACTGCCCGCAGATGCATTCATGGGCAGCGCCGAGCCCGTGGCGGTGGCCGTCGCGCCAACTGCCACACAAGACGGCACGCAGCTCTTTCAGGCTCGCGCGCGAAAGGATGCAGTCCATCACGACGGGCTCCGGCGAGCGCTAGAAACTGAGAGCAAACGCCAGGCATCTATGGGTGACCATGATATGGCCGGCTACCTCTGCGAAGTGCGAGACCAGGCGGCGGCTACACCACTCCACGAAATCCCGCAACAAGTACGCGGTACCGCGGTGCCCACAGATGCCTCTACCGCCCACTCGCCTTACCACCTCCGCGTTCCGTACCCCTCAGACCCGCTGCCCAGCCCACAGCCACAACAGCCCGCCGCACGAGTCTTCCGCACGCGCGAAGAGCTGCACGTCCCTGGTTTCCTCGACACGCTCGACGTGTGGTTCACCAACACCTTGGCGTGGCTCGTCGCGGTTTGGCGCAAAGATCCAGTGCTGCCCAACCGCCCAGGCACCTTCGTCGCAGGACAAGAAGTTTTCGTTCCCGACGCGCAAGGGCGGGTGTGGGACTGTCGTCAGGCGGATGTCGGCATCATCACACCTCTCGACACCATGCAGCGGCCAACCTCCACGTGGGATACGGAATGGCTACGTCGACAGTGGGCAGACCATGTGGACCGCGAAATGGTCAGCCACGCTTGCGATGGGGCGGACATCAAAGTCGACCCACCCCTCCAGTTTGTCTTCACGGAGCACCCTTTTAGCATCGCCGCCGACTATGCCACCGTCCTATCCGACCTCACCGACCTCGTTGGCAAAGGCTTCTATGCATGGTTCTCTTCCCTGCCTTTCTGCCCTGGGAGGTACCAAGGACAAGGCACACGGCCCAAGGGCGACGGCTGGCGGCGCATAGCCAGCGGCAGCTGCCCATATCAGCCAATCATGGACGGCAGCGGCGTGCCGGCGCGCTCGCTAAACGCTAATGCCAGGCGACCGTACCCGCCGCCGCAGTACGACCCTTGGCGGTCAGCACGCGCTGTGTGCTTAGCGGTCCTTTTCGCCCTGCTCCTTCGCAAACGCATCTTCAGCGTGCCGGATTTGTTTAGGAGGCGGCGTCGGTTTCGCAAAGAGCGGAAAACGAGTGTCACACAAGCGGTGGCCGACACGTACACCTTAAGAGCCATTGGCGACGCCGTCGACGAATCAGTCTTCTATTTCTTAGACGACTTCGCTCATTTCTTCTACCAGATCGTCTACCGAGCCCACTGCTGGTGGTACTCAGGCATCTTCATGCTCGACCCAGACAAGCGCCGTGCCATCTTCTTCTTAGAAATGGTTATGGCCATGGGTTACTCGCCGTGCAGTAACATAGCACAAATGATCTGTAACGGGCTGCTGGACATCTTCGACGCGCTGCTCGCAGCGGCCGACTCGAAATCCCGCGACTGGAATGCAGCACTCGATGCGATCATGGCTGAGCGCACACGGCAGCACGGCGCGACGCACGGCCGCCCTTGGACATCGCGCGGCTACACAGATGACGTCCTCCTCACCGTCCTAGGCGTGAAACGCACGGTGCGCGCGATTGTGGTGTGGCGAACGATGCTGCGCACAGCGCGCATTGTAGGTGCGCATCACACCAAGCGCCAATGTGGCACTTGGGTGCACTTTTTGGGCGTCACTCTGTACGCCACAGCCTTGTTCGCGCTGGTCCCTGAGCACAAACGTACACGCGCCCTCCTTGGGCTCTGGGCCATGCGCAGTGGTATGCTCGAGCGTGAGGCGATCCGCAAGCTGCTTGGCCTCCTTGTGCACCTGGCCTTCCTCGCCGCATTCGGCCGGGCATCGACGGCGGGCATGTGGGAGTGCTTGCGAACGACGCGGTCGCCCGTCTTGTACGACCGGGAGATCGCTAAAGTGGATGGATGGATCGAGCGAATAGAACGGCACTATGCCATCCACATGGACGTTGCACTGCGCCGACGCAGCCGCTCGAGGCCGCCAGCAGCATCATCCTCCAGCGTGGACGGGCAAAGCGATGCTTTCCGCGAGCCGCCACGTGCAGGCTGGGGCGGCTACTCATGTGGCAATGTGTGGCACCTCAGCCCGCCACAAGCACTCGTACCCGCGCCTATCACTTGCCACGAGTTCCTCGCGCTGTGGGCGCACCTCATCATGAACGCCAACGTGCATGCGCTCGTCGATTCCGTCTGCCATTTCACCGACAACTTCGGCACCTTCCTAGCGCTCGCGCGTGACGCGGCGGCCGCAGCTTTATGCGGTGGATTTACGACGAGTTCCACGCATGCACCATCATCGCCGCCACCCGTCGCAAGCTGCGCGTCGGCCAGCGCTGGGGCGCATGGCTCATCATGGCAGATGCGGCATCGCGTGCGCAGACGGAGCTGCTCGCCCTCATCGCCCAGCGGGCACATGTTACGCTGCACACTTTGGAACCACTACCAGCGGTACATGCACTAGCAGCGCGCGCAGCCGTAGCATACATCGCGCTGCAGCATCAAGCGGCGCCAGCGGTACCCGCCAGTAGGCCGCCCCCACCGCCTCCTCCTCCGCCGAACCCACCGCCAGGGGCGCCGGACGCACCGCGAGACACGGCACGAAGGGTTCGGCGGCGGCCGCGCCCAGCGGCACTTCGACTGCTCACTCTCCTCTCCTGGGTGGGGCTTGGCGGAGGTCAGCGCTGGAGCTATACCGCAGTCGCCCCTGCGCGGCGCCCGCACTTCAATCTCACGCCGCCGCGGCAGCAACCAACGTTCCACCACAGCGTCGGCATGCACCCGTTCTTCGCGCCACTCGCCCTCGGTGTGCCCTCACTGCCAGCACCACAGCGCGGCGGCCTGCAGCTCCACCCACAACCAGGTATACGGCGTGACCCCGGCCGCGGGCCTCTCTTAGGGGCGGCGCTCGTCGCCGTCTGTGCCACAGCGGCAGCGGCCACACCGCTGGTCGCCCGTGCCCGCCACCGCATCGGCCCACTCGTGGTGCAGCACCGGCGCCCCAGCGGCGCTACAACTCAACGCAGACACAATTGGCACCCGGCCGCGCACCACGAACTGCAAAGTGCTGATACGGCCTACGCCATGCAACCAGCGGACCCAGCAATGCTACACGGCCTTTTCAACCGCGTCGACGACACGGTAGAAGCGGGAGTCAACACAAACACAGCCAAAGGCGAAAGGTCCGCTTGGACGAAGTATTATGCACCTTTCTGCAGCCTCATGCGCACGCCAGCGTGGCGTGGCGCACAAACCATGCTCGACCCAACTGGGGCAGCGCGATTCCTACAAGCTTTCACGTTGTACGTTTGGGAACGCATGGCACCACGCCGTCACGACGATCTAGCTCCACGGGTCCAAAGCACACGCAGCGTCGTCGGACATGTGCGCCGCACACTGGATCGGCGCGGACACACACTGGCACCGCCCAGTGCTATTAAGCACCTGATCAAGGGCCTAGTACGCAAACGGCTACGGGACTACGGCGTCGCCATGCCCGTGCGAGCGGAGCCTTTCACCGCCGCCGACAATTTGGACCTCAAGAAT
>CATOSE010000115.1:0-21686 GCA_951812265.1 Taphrorychus bicolor | reverse complement strand
AGCCCAGGGGGGCTCCGCGCCGCTGTCATGAGTGCCGCTGACGCTTGCACCACCGCAGGCGTGCAGGAGACAAGCCAGCCTGTCCCACCGTTCCTGTCCGAACTCCTCGACAACGGTGGCTACCCGAAGAACCCGCCCAGCTCGGAGAAAGCACTGAGGAGCAGACTCTCAATTGAAGGCGCGACCGAATTCATACCGACTCTCATGGCCCACAGCACGGCGGCCCAATTTTCTGGGGGCATTCAGTTCGCGGGGGGATTCCAGTTCGACGTGACTCCTCTGGCAGAGCCACCAGCAGCCCGAGGTGTGCTGGAATCGCTGAGCGAGGGTACGACCCAACCGAACGAGATGGTTGGACGCCTTCAGGGCCTCCGCAGGGTCCAGGACCGGGGATACGCACCTTTGTGCCACTGGGACAAAAGGATGCTTCCGACCGCCGAGCAATTTTGGGAAATATGGCGGGTGCTCCATCCTGACACGGGCTTACTCCTCCTCGTGGGCTCCACGGCGTGGCTATACCTTATGGGCCCAGATCCGTGCTTGGGTTCCCAGCCGCCGCCATACCCTGAGAATCCGAACGCCTCGGCCTGCGCGATTCGCCCCTTTATACTCGTCCCGACTAGTCACGGCTGGAACGTGCATGCGGTCGCCTACACGACGACGCAGGGTCAATCTCGTCAAAAGTGCCCGCCATTCCCGGTCGAGGCGTCGTGGGAATTCTTGGGGCGCTGCCTTTCACCACCAATCACCTTCCTGAGAGTGGTCCTCCCGCAGCATCGTGTTGCCCACCTCCACGTGCTCCTCGACAACGTGTCCAAGTTTCGGTCGCCTCCAGGGAGCGACGGGTGGAGTGGGTTTCGATCGGGCAGTGGCACCCCTCCCGACGACTCAGAGAGCGAGGCCCAGCTCAGTCCCGTCGAGTCCCTTCCATGGAGGGAGGCGGGTTACTCACCGTTCCACGAGGCCTTGGCCGAACAGACTCGTCAAGAAGGGAAACCATCTTCTGGGGCGCTCTGCGCGCTCGCGCCTGTGACTGCCCCAGCGCTGGCCGATCTGCCCTGGGCGGTGTCCGAGAGCGTGGAGCGTGTGGCCCGTCGAGAGGTGAGTGGACGATCGAACCAAGCTCATGCCCCGGCACCAACGACGCTGGCGTTCCCCCTCCACGACTATCACGCGCATGCTGTGCACCACTATTCGAGGTGGCAGACCATTCTCCTTGACCAGCTCTCGGAACTTGGCGCGGCGACGGTCTGCGAGACGGCCAGGTCCGTCGTTCGCAGATACATCCATGAGAAGTTGTTCCACCTCGAGGCCGGCTTCCGTTACTTGCAGTCCGTGTGGACCGACGGTGAGATGTGCCCCCGTGGGGCCGCCACCGTTTTCATTCGCTGGTTGGTGCAATGCATCGACCACGACCAGCGCATGCACCGTGAGGAACAAACACGCGCGAGAGAGGCCGTGGAGGTGAAACCCGACTCAATAAGCCTCTCGGTGTTTTGGACGAGCGCCACAGCGGACGATGATGCCAGGGATAATGGGACCGAGCACGGCGCGCCGGTGGCGGGGGCAGCTTTGCGGGCACTGTTGCAAGGCAAGATGCGGGACGCACATGTTCTGTCGATGCACACGGCTCCGAGGAAGTCTGGGCATGCTAGCCGTTGGCTGTTCCTCACAGCTGCGCATGACTCCATGCTCGACCTCATCGCCCAAGGCGAGTTCTTCCCACCGCATTCGAAGTCGGCGCTGCGAGGCCGCATGCTGCCCGTCACCGCTGCGGCCGCGCCGACGAACGACACCGCCGTCGTGGCATGGACCAAACGCAAACTGCCGCGTGGGGCTATCCAACACGATGACGGGCCCGGGGTCTGCATGGTCGCCCATTTGCTGCTTCTCCTCCGCCGCCAGTACCCGAGGCCAGTCACGATGCACTTTCTGGTGGATACGCTGTACGGTTTGCATCAAGGGCTACAGGCACGCACTGCGCAAGCCTATGGTGACCTCTACCGCACTTTGCATGGTGGAAACTTCCCGGGCGAAACTGGAGCGCTTGCGACCCTCCTCTCGGAGCACCTGACCGACGAAGTGAAGGGGGTCGATCCACCACCTGACGTCAGCGAATTCACTTTCCACGCCCCTTTCCCCCACCGAGCGAACCAGGCTGCGCGAATCGGTGCGGGTCATCCGTGCCAAGACGAGCGGGTCGTTCGCGGCACCTTCCACTGCCCCGGTACTCGCCGGCACCCACGTGTACGCGTCGGGGTTCTGGGTTCCGGAAAGGGGGGGGGTGTATCTCATCGACGAGTGGCTGACTGAATTCGCCTCGATCTGTCGGGCTCGGGCGGTCACAATGTTCCATTCCATCCTGGTGGACACGGAGACGCTAGTGTTTCGTACGTACCTACAACGCATGTACAACGACGACAAAGTCTGGGACGTGTGTAGGGAAGTGCTTCGCAACTACGCCACTTCCGTGGTCGAGGCGTTCACACTCCCGGACCATGGGGGCGTCGTGGCGATGATGATGCCCGACCGTACAGAGTCGCCTTGCCTGGCAGAATTGCGCACCGACACAGACGGCACCGACATCACGAAACGGTTTGTGGCGGCCGCCAGGGAGGGAACGGTACAGTCTATCATGCAGTCCCTGAGCACCCCCGTCGGGAAATCGTTGCAAGGCCGCTATGGGACGACGGTGCCACAGCCGTGGACCATGGACCAGTTGGCTCAGAACGCGTTCACGGTTCGCCGACATCTCGACGGGCACGAGCATACACGGGCGACGTTGCGCGAGGCGCGCGACCGACTCCCGTCATGCCTGCGCATGATCCAGGTTGATGCAGCTTACCTCCGTGCGGCCATCTGGTTTTGCTCGACACCACGCGAGTCCGGCGGCCACTACCTCTCCACCGACGCCCTACGCAAGTCCCTCGAGGACATTCGGGGTATGCCATATAGTAGTATGCCGACGGACCGCCCGGATTTGATGAACCTCCAGTGGACAGGACACCTGCGCGAGCTAAGGCTCGTATTCAGTCCGACCCTGCAGTTCGGTGACGTCGACTACCGATTGTCCGTGCTGAAGGAAGGGGTGCTCCTGGTTGAACTCCCAGCCGACGCTCAACGGACGCACGCGCATTATCCGACGGCACCGATGTTGCGCTGCCGGGTCCCAGTCCAGCATTTGCCCGACGAAGGGGTCCACGGGCTGCGATATCCGGTGATTCGTCAGCTGCATCTGTGGGCTCCTGGGCCCGGGGCGGCGCCCCTGTTCACGCAGCCCGTGGCCCATCTGCGATCTGACTCACCCACCTCCGGGGGGGTCACCTTCCAGCCGCCCTCGAGGGTGCTCGCGACAGGGGATTTCACCTACGGAGCCAACCGGGAACTGCACTTCCCGAGGGTGGCTGCTATTTCGTACCTTCTCACTCTCGCCCATATGGTTGGGGCGGCTATCGGGCTTTACGTCCGGTTCACACCCAGGGAGCGAAGTGTGGATTGGGCGGGTGTGGTGAGTGAGGGCCTTCTCAAGTTAACCCCTAACCTGGTAGCCCCCACCGCTGGCGGTGTGGCCGGTGCGCCGCCGATCCAGAGTGACTTCGCAGATGTCGCCGTCGACGGCACGCCGTCCCCTGTCTCTCTGATGGACCAACTCATATCGATTGACCCGGGGGTCCTATGGGAGCTCACCGGCCCGCCGGCTCTGAGAAAGAGCGACGCGGCTATTCTGCGACACCCGCCCGTGCACGTCACGACCAACCCCCGCGGTCTCGCCGACCACGGTACCCAACTCCATGCCTTACTCGCCTCCTTCGAGGCTTTCTGTCGGGAGACGACATCCGTGGGCAGTCGGCAGGAGGACTGCGACGCAATCGACAATTGCGACGCGATCATCCGGTTCCACGCCGAGGCTCGGTCAATGATGCAGCTGGCCCATAACGCGTGGCAGACGGAGCTGGAACGGACGCGGAACCTTGGGCGCGGCCGCGAGCATTCGACGTTTGCACCCTCGCAGGAGGCTGGGCTAAGAATCAGCCACGCTATGATCAACCACTGCCAGATCATGTACGATCGCACGCGACTATGCCAGTTGGGCCTGAGGAGGGTGGGCCTCATCCTCCCTGGAGACGGCCGGGCATGTTACTTCCTTGTACCCGCACCCGGTGGCAGGGTTTCTCTCTTATCCCTGTGGCTCCTGCTCGCCATTCCGGAGGCAGACCTCCACGTCGATAGGTGGCGGGTGGGACAATTGGCGGCGCTCACAGGCTCGTCGGACAAGGGGTCGCTAACAGAGGTCTGGAACTCGGTTTGTGCTTCTTTCCGGGGCACGCCGGGCAGTGTGCCGCAGACACGCGAGCTTGGGTCAGACACGGTCTGGGGTTTCAGGGCACAGCACCACCTGGATCCCATCCGACAGAACATCGGTGAGCGCTGCCGGCTTTGGCTGACTGGAATGGGCCGGTTCTCACCCGCCAGTACAGAGCAGGTCTTGGGGACATTCCGCGCAGCTGGATTACTCGACGATAGGCGCGACGCTAACGGCCGCCAGCTGCCACCGAACCTGCTCGCGGCATGCGAGGACTCCAGGGACCGATCGATCTCCGACGCCACGTGGGAGACCGCACTCGTCCTCTATTACGTGTGCCGCATGAGTTACCTCCTTCCCAACGGGGATCGCGTTGGGGGATCGTCCGGCCCTATGCTGGCGCATCAAACCATCCACCTCCTCGCTTTGCCGCCACCTTTAGCGGTACCGGCCATACGACAGTTCCAGTCCGATTCGTTCGAGGTTGACGGCCCCTTGCAGGTTACGGTGGACACGAGCGACCACTCCATCTTCCAGGCGATGGCGACACCATATCACCTCAAGTTCGATCGCTCGCGCTACCCGCGTTTGGACACGTCAGGAGTCTGGGTGCACGATACAAAATCCTCCTTGCTGGCGCACGCGAGAACAGGATACCAACTCCTCATTCCTCCGGTTCGGCTCAGCGCACCGACGGGAGATGTGGGATCAACCGTCAGAGAGCCGACGAGCGATTCGCCCGTGAGAGAGCCAACAAGCGATTTGGAACGGGCGCCCAAGCAACGGCGAGTTGGTGCTTCCGCCCCGATCCCAGCTCCACCCCCTCCCTCGTCGGGGGGCAGTGCGCATGACGACGATAGTACCCGGAAACGTGCGCGACCACCAGAACAGGCTCACGACTCGGGCAATGGGCCTCCTCGGTGGGGGGAGCGCCTGCCGCATGATGCGACGATACGCCTCGTGCGGGGGGCGCGTTCGGACTCCATGCAGCCAAGGCGGAACGACCAACACGAGGCCCGCTCGCACGATTCGTGGGGGGGCCCCCGACCGGCAGCTCCGCCAGCCCCACGGACCCCATCCAACGCCGACATGCGGGAACCCGCTGCCGGGCGCCACCGTCAGTGGAGGGGCCGTGGCCAAGGCCGTCGTGGTAGAGGCAGTCGAGGTGCGAACGTCCTCGTATACGGATTGTGTCGAAAGTGGAGCGGTGAGGGGGTCAGTATGCTCCAGAACGGCCAGGAACTCATCCTTGACCGCGAGCGTACGCCCCCCACTCGCAGGACGATGATGGGGCTGAGCTGCCTCGGGTGCAGACGCGCAACGCGGCTTTCGTGGAGACAGTGCCAGATGCACCGTGCCTTCAGCTCGGTGGAGCCCGCTAGGGGAGCTTTCCACAGGCACTTCATACGACCATCTCCATGTCTGAGATTTGGTCGGATACGTCCTTCGGAGCGATGCCTGAACCCACGGGCCACTGTTCACCCGGCGGACGCCAAACCCCTACGTATGCACCGACGAAGAGGTTGGTACACGGGTTGCGGCCAAGCCCCGAACAGGGTTAGCAGCAGTCAGGGGGTTAAAAGATCGCCCACCCTCGGACCTTTATGTGCCGATGGGCAGCGCCATCGGGCAGCCGAACCGAACCCCTTGTCCATGTCTACGTTCATAGGAGTCTTGTGGTTCCCCACCCACCGCCATCATAACAAGCAGGTGAAGATTGTCACCGGCAACACCGCCTCCGTTGCCACTGACGGCATGTTCGTTGCGGGGGGGACAGGGGCAGCGGACCCACCAGTTGTCGAGACAGAAGCATGTGATCGGCCGGAGGTCGACCGAGAAGTTGCCACATATGCATCGACGGTTGTCGTGCCAGATACATGTGATGCGCCGCATGTCGAGCGGGAGGTCGAAGTGACGGGGACTTTTATCGATAATCTTACCATTGATAATGCCCAGCGTGTTTTAAAAAGTCGATTGGCAGCCGATCCCGGGGAGGGGATCTCCGTGGTATGTATAAAAATCCGGGGGATCCCCCCCTTCAGGGTCGCAGAGGCAATAGACATGCTTCGTCAATGGGGAGACACGACTGGAGGCCAGGACGCTGGACATCCCGATCAGGACGCCAGCCTACTCACCGCTCAGGCCAGCAGGGTCAGCGCCGATGCTGCGGAAATCGACGACTCCCCGAAATCCGTACGGGCCCCAGCGAGGTCGGCTGCGACATCGCAGGACCCAGCTGAGCCCGGGTTTTTTCCGAAGATGACGGACGCCGAGTCACTGCGACTTCCCGAGGCCTCGCGCAATTGCCAAAGATCCCCCGGGACCGAGGTAAACACCAAGCTTCGGGAACCGGAAGCCCCCCCCCCCCGAGCATCGTCAGCTCTGGTCTCATCACCTTGAACGACAGATCCACTTGCACGACAAGTACGCCGGGGAAATCCACTTTATGCCAATCGTCGCCAGCGTTGGACCGCGATGGAACGGCCAAGTAGGACCGACGGCGGGCGGCGATCCTGTCAGTCTGGGGGACCTACCAACCTGGAACTCGATGCCAGGGATGTTCTCCGAGCACGATGTGGGAAGAGTACCACCCCCAGCCGAGAAGATACCGAAGTTTAACAACCTAGTGCCGAAATCCCAACGTCGCATCCAGGAGGTGTGGGCCACGGGTAAGGCAAACAACAAAACTGCCCACGCCTGTCGGTGTTTTTGGGAAGTGACGTCACCAGCAGATTTCATGTTCCAGTCCCCGGTTCGTTTCGAGGCATTCGCATCCGCTTCTAACAAGTCTGACGCACGCAAGATGATGGCCAAAGCTATGTGGACCACGTGTCAGTCGGATCTCCGCTTGGCCGCGGCCGACGACCGACCGAGAATCCGCGAGGTCGACTTCGCGGCCAGCTTAATCGACGCCATGGCTGCGAATGCATTCCAGCACCACATTGAAGTTACTAATGGCATACGGACGAAGACCAAACCACAGTTCCTCCCACCACCTAATGTGGACTTGGGACTCTGCCTCCAAGGCACCGACGCATCAGCTATTGCACCGGACACACCCGCCCCAGCGGCGTGGGTCTGCGTTGCCTGGAGGCTAACTTTTGGGGGTGTCTGTTGTTTGATCCTGGAGACCAGTAGACCGGAAGATAGGACTACCATCGACACCATTCTCCAAAAAGCACGCAGCCTGCGCATCTGGAGCGCCGAAGAGACCTGCAGTCAGGCGTACTCGTCAGGCATGTTCACGGGAACCACGTTGGTCGATCTGCAGGCTCTGTTCGACTGCCATGTCGGGTTCAACCGGAGTGCACGCAAGCGTTTGGCCACTCGTCCAGACAAAGACGACCTGTGCCGGCAGCCGCTACGGCGGGCAGCTGAATACTATTTCCTTTCCGGACAGCTGGCTTTGGCGCCGCCGGAGGACACCGCCGAGTCTTTCATGCGGGGGTATGACGCCGATAAGGGGCGACGCGCACGACTGACCATCCACAACCACAGCAGAGTGCAGGTCACGGGCGATATCGACAAACCAGCTTGGCATACCGCGCAGGGGAGCGGTCCTGAGTGTGCCGAAGACACTGTCTCGTTCCTTGCGTACCAGGCCGTTGCCCTTTTGATCATGGGTCCCGAACTCATCATGCGCCGTCGGTTGCACGAGGCGCTCGCCCATAACCTATGTCTTACGCCCAGAGTGGACGCTATCCTCAAGCTTCGACGCTGCCCACATTCCCCCTGCGCCATGACAACGGCACCGTTGGCCTGGAATGGTTTTAAATGCACTCTGACAATATCCCCCACGGTCCGGTTCCCCTGCATGCGGAGTACCCGCGTTCCGGGAACCTTTTGCGCTCTCTGTGACACGGAAGGATAGCTTGCTATCCATCCTATACTCAGACGTGAGAGTGGGACTAGCGATAACCCAGAACTTATGGCCCCAGGAACTTACAATAGTCGCACGGCGATAGGTCAGTAGAAATAACCGCGCGTCGTGACTATCTGGGAGCCAGCGATCGCTGTCCACGCATCTCACACCCTCGTTCTCGCGTGTGCTTTTCGATTTAAATGGCGACTAATACGGTTAAGTTCGAGTTCATTGTGGGGGGCAATGAAACCGCAAAGACGGCTTCGCTGGCAACCTCGCCAGGCGGGCCGGTCAAGGTACACAAAACGCACTTGCTCGCCGTCGCCTTAGAGGCAGCAGGTTTTGTGTTACCCACAACCGGCCCGGAGCACGTACTCATCACGATGCACATCATCGAGGACCTGGCTTTAACTTCCCTCATTTACACGGACGAACTTCGCGCTGAAATTCTCACGTACTACATCAAACCGACAGTCTGGACAACCGTTTTCCGCTCGCTTGAGGAAGCTGGTTTGACTTTCGCAGTGTCTACGTACGCGGAAATCCAGCGCGAGCTCACCGTGAGCGTTGCGGCGCTCCCTCCGAATCAAAAGACAATCGACGTGGGCGATGTTTATCATACCAATCGCGGCACTCCGACGGGCACATGGTACGACCATGCCACCGCCCTGGCCTGTGCGGGTGGCATGAGCGACAATGCAAAGATCGTTGCTCTAAAAAGACTGGTGCCAACCCCTATGGCTCCCACTCTTCTCACGGATGACTACTTCCTCTCTTGCGTGGAGATGCTTCAGCCTCCGGGAATCACCGGCCACCGTGCACAATTTCAAACAGTGAAGGCACTGCTGCCAGAGCCACCACGCTTCGAACTGATACGCTACGTGCACGTGGGGCGTGCATCCGACGAGATCACAAGGGTGCTTGCAAAATCTGAGGAGAACAAGTTCGCGCCTATATTTGACGCGGTATATCCGACAGCGTTCCAGCACATTGCTGCTGCTTTCCCGGCTCGACGGGACCAGACCTCAGGGCGGCGATTGCAACGACCGTGCAACAGCTAGGATGGACGGGAGGCGTTGTCGATCCTACGGTGGCTGCCTTGGACCGACTAGCGAAGAAGCACGGACATAATCTGGCATCTCTTGGGACGTCACGAGCGGATATGTCAGCCAGGGGCGATAGGTTGGTCGACTCTATCAATGCCGAGGGCAAAGACGGAGGGGGATCTACCACAACAACGAGTACAGACAAGGCGTCAGCAGGCAAGTCGGCAGAAGAGCATTCTTGGAGCGATCTATATCCACGATCTGACTACAAGACACTCCTGCAAGCTGTCGAAGCCCTAGCAGCTCGAACGCCGGTCGACCTCGAGGCCACCGCCAAGTTGCTGATGGGATCTGCATGCGCGGTAGGATGGATGCGCATGAACGGCACGGATGTGCCACAAAAACCTTTCCGAGCACTGCGCGCTGCAACCTACCCAGTCAGCCCAACCGCCCTAATTTCCGCGCTGAATACGCAGCTGACGGCGGGAACGACAGCTGCCCGGTCTGCAACTGCAAGCGGCGAATTGCTCGTGTCCGAGAAGCTCGCGCTCGCCACCGTGAGAGCGCGTGTCGCGCCTGGGTCAAATACGAACGAACTTGACTACTGGACAGCATTCAAGCCGTTCGTCGTGGCCATACAAGGCGCAGACTCAGTCAGCCAGCTCGCGCCGTTAGCTAAACCGGAATATGTGCTACTCGACCCCGAACGTCTAATGATGTTGACTAAGGTGGTACCAGTTTGGTTCGAGTTCATGGGACTCCAACCCGGGGGGCCGGGCAACATCACGGGGGTACTGCGAAACTTGAAGAATAGAGCTGAGCAGCTGGCGCGCATGAGACCCACGGAGAAAAAGAAGACGGGCCTCACAAAATTATATCTCAACGCCGCGCGCCGCATCTTCACGGACTTTGCTAACGACTTGCAAGCGATGCTACACGCCCCGGCATCAACGGCCGCACGCCCGGCAGTTATGCTCGCCTCGGGATCACCAGCAGCACAGCAGTGGAATGAGTTCGAGACAGACCTCGACGACACGCTGAAAGAACACCGCAGGGCGGACAAAGGCCTAGGTGACGACGACTCCGCGGTAATGAGCGTGCCGACACGCCACGTCAGCCTCGCCGACCTTATCGCCGGTACATCCGTAGGCACGTCGAGCTCCTCGGGGGGATCTTCAGTACTCTCAGGGACAACACTGTCAGGATATCATTTGGACAGTGCGTCAGCAACAGGTAATGACTACTGGCAATCGACGTCTACCTGGCAGCAACACTGGCAGCCCGATCGCAATGCGCCTACATACCCACCCGGCGTGGAGGCGGAGTGGGGTGGCACGATGGCGGGATGCGGTGCTGTGACGCAGTCAGGTAAACTATTCGTCGGCGTAAACCAGTGGCGCCCGAAGACCAGTGTCGACTTCGACTGTACTCAGTGCCTTGCGAAGATTTCGCCTCCACTCCGGGCAGACAAGCGTGGCAAGTATTGCTCAAAGCCCACCATCTGCAAAAACTTCAGCGATCACGAGCGGCCGGACGGGATAGCAGATGACGGCATTGTCGAAGTCCGCCCCACCGGATACTACCGACAGCAGAACGGCGAGTGGATCGAAGGGCACGGATTCAGCTACGACGAGATACTCGCCGGGTCGACGGTGGTGGTGCCGTCTAACTTCTCGCTACTGCACGAAAATCAAGTGCAGCAAATTCGGAGCGCGGGACGCAAGCGCACAACGGAAGACCACGACGGCCGCGACGATCGCAGTGCAAAGTGGCAGCGAGGCCGAGGCGGCGGCAAGGCCGTGGGACGTGGTGGCCGCACCGGCCAAGGCAAAGGAAAAGGCAGCGGCAAAGGAAAAGGCGAAGGCAAGAACGGTTCGAAGGGCAAAGGCAAGGGGAAAGGTAAAGGACAATGGGGTTTTGGCCGGCAATGGTAGCGGCCAATAGACTACCACCCCTGGCGACGGCGGCAGCTGGCGGCAGCGGAAGTAGCACAAGTGCGAGCGCCAGCTCCAGCGGAGGCACAGCAGGACACATCAGTCTAGACGGCAGCCACCAGCAGCCGATCGGCAAATGGCGCATCACGCTGACAGCAGAGTGAGTGCCACGCCCAACCCCGCCTTGTGAGACCACACGACCACACAAATAGGGATTACCCTGTGCGGCGTGTCTAGGCGCGATCACGCTAATAGGGATCACCCTGCGTGCGCGCAGGCCAGCGACTCAGTCGGGCCGAACGGCACGGACTACCGTAGCCCCCAACACTGCGGCGGCACGGACTACCGAAGCCCCTTCTCCGGCACAGCAGTAAGTGCCACACACACGCCCGGCCAAGTGCCAGCGCGACAAATGCACGGACACGCCTGATGGGGATCACCCTGCGTGCGTGCAGGCCAGCGACTCAGTCGGGCCGGACGGCACGGACCACCGTAGCCACTTCTCCTACAGAGCGGTGAGAACCGCACAAACGCCCAGGCGCATGACGCCAGCGTGACATGACACGAACACGCCTAATAGGGATCACCCTGCGTGCGTGCAGGCCAGCGACACAGTCGGGCCGAATGGCACGGATTACCGTAGCCCCTCCCCCGGCAGCGGCACGGACCACCGTAGCCCTCTCTCCTTCAGAGCGGCCGACCACAGAATCGGGCGCGACGGCAGACAGGCCGACGGGCGAAAGGCAGCAAACGTGCGAGGCGCCACAGAGTAACGCGGCTCGGAACAAAGCCGCGGCGCAGGAGCTCGCTGTCTCCTTTGGACAACAGCCGGCGGAGGTGCGAGTGGCCCGTACTCTGTACAGAACGCCGCGCCGGCACGAGCAGGAGCAGGCGGCGCGCAGCCGCACGCCATCGCCCTCGGCCCTTCGTACCAGCAGATCGCCGAGTCGATCGCCAAGCCAGTCGCCGCAGACAGCTCGACCCACATCAATGACCGGATGGGCGGGCGGGTCGACTGGGAGGATAGAGAGCATATCACGTGGCAGCCCACCGCCGGCGGCGACCATGGACACGCCTGCCGTCACAAGAGCTGAGCTACTCGCATGCCTCGACGCATTGGACGCAGGCGCCGAGTACAAAGACTTCGAACACCTGCTAAGTCACGTCGACTCCCGCGGTCTGGCGACCGACGTTGACGCGACCATGCGAGCTCGGCTGCAAGCCGTGTCTCGCCCGACGGCGGGCCGTGACGCTGCGGGATACAACCCGCCGATCCCTCCATATGGTGGTGAGAGCGACGAGGCGTACAAGCACAGGCTGCGCATCCTGGCACCCATAGTGGACCTTGCCCCCGTGCCGCGGAAGGTGGACCTCCCGCGCTTTGACCGGGAGCTACTCGCGCCGGCGATGGATTATATCTGGCCCAAAGCAGACGCATTTGCGCTCTACGAGCACACGGGCGCCTTCACCTTGGCGTGGTCTGAGCGCGGCCGCAACTGCATCTCCGTCGCCGACCGCCCGTGTATGCGCCCGCCGCCGCCAGGATGCTACCACTTCCAGATGCCCGTCCAGGACTTTGTTGCCCGATACCCGTACCCGATCAGCATACAGACGAATCACGTCACGTGCAGCACGCAGAACCTCGCCTCGAAGTCGACGTGGGCGCAAAAAGTGGCGGACGGCTCCATGTTGGCCAGGGCACGTGAGTTCGTCTGGATATGCGCGATCGGAGGTCGCTCGGCAGGAGAACAGCCGCCAGGAGCTTTTGAGCTCCTGGTTAGGCCCCCTGACTTTGTCACTAACGCCACAGCGCACGCTGGCGCAAGGAACAAAGTATGGGCGTGGTGGCTACGGTATCTCAGCGCCGTCCCCAACGGAGTGGCTACACCCATCGAAGCACAGTTGCCACGGCTAAGCGCCGCAGACGCGGAGGCACGCATGGTCAAGCGCAGCGAGACGGAACTGGACTTCGCACGTGACCACGTACGCGTGTGGCACGCCGACCAATGCAACGCGCCGGAGGCGGGCAGACCAGCCAACGCAACTCACAGCACCTACGACAGTGCGCTGCTCGACATGCTACACAACTACAGCTGCTTTGCAGCTCAGTATGCACCCAGAGTGGACCGCGCAGACCTCTCCAACCCCGAAAAGCGCTACCTCATCGCCGTGCCCATCGCCCGAGTGTCTGAAAACGATAAACGCACGTACGCAGTGATGGTCCCGCTACGACGTGGAGTCTTCGGCCGGGAGTTTGACTGCATGCAGGCGCTGGAGCTGCAAATGCAGGGCCTCTCCACCTTCCTACCGTGCGATGCGGCGCCCTTTCAAACGTATCTTACCAGAGCTCGCGGTCACTTTGTCGTGGCAATGCCCCCCCAACTGGAAGTGCGCACAGTCCTCGCGACGACAGCGGAGCGAGAGAGGGCCGCCCTCACGCTATCAGCCGCGTGGTGCCTCGCCAGCGCACTCGACGGCCTTGACGCCGCAGAGTACGCGGCGAATGCGGTGGCCAGAGTCCACGCGTCGCTGGCCCCGGCACCCCTCCAACGACTGCGGATAGGCATATGGGGAGGACCACGCCCGGCCACGCCCCACCGACACTCCGACGAATGGGAGGCGGCACCAGACACGGCAGAGGGCGCGGACGAAATGCGCACCTTCCTCGAGACAGAGCTGGCGCGCGGCATCGAGTTCGCTGAATGCCTCCGCAAGCAGGGAGGGCACGCCGCACAGTTTGCAACCATGGTCCGGACGGCGGCAGACATGGCTGGAGAACTGCCCATGCCAATGCAAGGCCTGCCACGCTACGAGCTCACGCAGTTGCTCGACGTACCCTACCCACAGCCGCCTCCGCCATGCTGCCTCGACTACCTTGCAGAAATACCTCCGCAGACGGTGCCGCCAGGTTACGAAAAGGCAGCACTCCCCCTCTCGCGGCTGGTACGGCGCTGGGCAAGGCGCGGTTATGCTTCCGCCCTCACGACGACCGCCCGATATGACCATGACCACATGACAACGGGCGCCAGCAGCCTAACGAGAAAACCCTTCACAGCCTGGGGCGAATCGGCTTTCACAATGTTGCCATTTGTCGACGGCGTGGGACACTTCCGCTCCAACACCGTCCTGTGGGAGCGCTGCGATGATGGGCTGTACCGGCCCATGGATGTTACTGCCGCTATACGCGACCACAAAAAGCACCCGGTGCTGGAAGCCGTCATCGGGGCCACGACAGATAAAGAGCTTCTCTCCTTCTGTATCCAAGGGCTAAGGTGGAAAATACAACCACCGGCCCAGCTGCGCCTTGGCCACAACGTCAACTCACTCGCGCCACGTGTCGCGAAGATTGGAGCGGCGGTAGCTAAACTCGTCAAAGCCCGCTTATACAAGGCAGTAAAGCTACTGCCGGCGCCAGCGGACGGTACGCAGCCGGCGGAAATCGACCCCGACAACGACGCCTTCCTCATGCATGTCCCGCAGTACGGACTCGGGTCAGGTGGACAAGACAAAAATGACAATCCGGACGAGGGCCGGCTCACAGGGGACAAAAGCGCGCCGCACCCAGAGGAAGGCACACTGACGACCGAAGACCCAGCCAGCAACATCACCCCGGTCCCGGTCGTTTCATTCAACGACCACTTCGGCCCACGGAAAGTGCCCAGCGACTACGACGGCCCGCCGCTACCCTTTCCAGATCCAGAAATCAAGTCACGGCCCAGGGACATCTCGCGGGCGCTGGCGGTGCTTCGACACCTCGCGTGGCTCGGGTCGACCTTTGTCGTTGGCATAAAAGACGACATCAGGTGGTTCTTCTGGCAGTTTTACCTGCACGTGTCACAGCAATGGATGTCGGTGGCGCACGTATGGGTCCCGTTCGAGGAAGACGGCAAACGCACGTGGTACTTTTGCGCCATCGTACCGTTTGTAATGAACATGGGCACCAGGCCCGCCAGCAAAATAGCGTGCCGCTTCGCCGAAACCTTCCTCGAGCACTGGCGCGGCATCATGCGCACCCACGAGGTGCCGAAATGGCTGCGTACGCAGACAGCAGAGCTGTGCACGGCACTGCAGCACAGGGGAGCCAAACTAGGCAGCGTGCACGCTGACCCCTTCTTCGCCACGCTATACACGGACGACTACGACTTGCTCTTTGTGTCGCCACAGCTAGGAGCCGCGGGGGCGGACCAGTGGCGGAAGCTCATGCACGACGCGAACATCTGGATGTCCAGTCAAGTCGGCGCGGGCACAGTCCAGGATACCCACGGAGGCAGGTTCGTTCTCAACGGCGGCTTCTCTTGCTTGGTGCCAACCAAGAGACAGCGTGCCATCTCGACCTGCTGGCAGGCGCTGACATCGGGCGTCACGCGAGACGACCTCGAGTCAAACAACTCCTTCTTAGTATACGTGAACGACATCGTCAACCTCCCAGCGACCGCAATCGATAAATCCATGTGGTCACCTCTCAAACCGCCGGCGCTCGGCACTAAAGTCATAGTCCTGACCGAAGACAGCTGGCCCGGCGCACGAGCCTGCTACCTAAATGTCATCGAAGCCATGAAAACGAGGGCGTGCGCCTCCTTCTGGTGCGCAGTATACGACAGCGCCATCGAGGATCCATGGGGATCACGCTCGCTCCTGTTTGTACGCATGGCCTCCGACGCCTGCACCGACCCAGCACGTGGAACACCGTGTGTAGCCGGCTTCGCGGACGGCATTTGCTGGCGATTCCCACTGGAAGGACAGTGGCAGTTCCGGCATATAACCGTCACGGAAAGCCTTGGCCCGGCAGGGAACTGCATTATCTTCGGCGATGAACTGCGCGGATGGAACACCGTCGGTGAGGTGGATGCCACCGCGGCCCTCGCCATGGTCCTCGGCAAATCCAGCAGCGCAGACCTGAGGTACATGCACTCCAGGCTCAGCACCGAGCCCGGATACATTGCGTTGAAGCCAACGCTCCTCTGGGAGCATGGCGCAGGCGCGGGCAACATATGGGCGGATTACATATCGCGCAATAAGCTCGCAGAGCTGCATCGCGTAGCAGCCGCCTTCGGCGTGAGACTGACGTGGCGGGACGTTGGCGACAGGTTCAGAAAATACGCAGCGGACGTGCTAGCTAACACAACGCGCTACACGCCGCCGCCACAACGCACGATGACACCGTCGACCGCCCAGACGCCCGCCGCGGCACAGCTACTGTCCGCGCTCCATCCACAGCCGCCCGGGTACGGCAACGAACGCGATGAGGTCATCAGCAACATGTTCGTCATGTCCCCGGGCACGCCGCCGATGGCACGTGCGCTGCCGCGCGCACCACGATCACCGCCACCTGCAGGGATCGAGCAGGCCGCCACGCCGCCCATGGCAGGAGCAGGCGGGCGGGGAATTCTGCATGGGGTAGTCCCTCCCGCCGACGGGACGCCCCCGGCGGCCGCATCACTCACGAGCCCCATCGAACCTTTGGGGAATGCAGACGCAGGGGGACAGTGCGACAGACGCACACCTAACCTTCCAGGCTCGCCGGATGCACGGCGGCTATCGTTCACTGAACAGCCCACGACTCCGGCCATGGCTGCAGGTGCAGCCAGAGTGTCGGAAACAACGGCAGACGCCGTCGACATTGTCTGGATGCAGCAGCAGACAACGATGCGGAGCCCCGCCGCCGAAGACTTAGACGACCACACGAGCGTCGCTATGCAAGTGCGCTCGCCACAGCCCACCACCGCTGCGTCCGCTCGACGCGCGGCTGCGTCGGACGCCGCCGACCGACTCACCAACGACATCAGCCCTCACGCCATCCTGCCCGACAACCCGAACCAGCTCAGGCGTATGTGTATAGAGTCCGAGATGGCGCGCAGCGCAGCGATCCCACACGGCACCGCAAAAGCCGACGCCTGGGGCTTCGGCTGGGCGATGAAGTTCGGCTTGGCATACAACACGCCGTGGATGAGGCCGCGCGTTGTCCAACCACATGAAGAACTGCGGGAAGCATACGTCGTCGCGTTCATGATAATGTGGCTGTCAACACAAATGCAACCGTGCGCGCGATCCGTCGCCAAAGGGGTGATGGACGCGAAGCCCGACTCGGCAATGGCCGCGGTCTATGGATGGCGACGGGTCCTTCACGACTGTGGACGCTACCTTGCACCGCTCAAGCTGGCGCTAGGACAACTACGCGGCCTGAGGCGAAAGTTCCAAGAGACCTGGGGCGCGGACGCGCTTGTGCCCCAACGCGGAGAACCCATCCCCCTAGCCAACATCGAAGCGGCCGCATCGATACTGCGGGCGCACGCGGTTCCAGGCTGGGCTCCACAACTCTGCGACACGTGGCTCGTGGCTATACTATACCTACTGGCCACAGGCACGCGCAAAGACGAATGGGTACAAACGTTTCAAGGCGACACCTTCATCCGGCGAGCCAATATCAAACCTTTAGTAAGCGGACGCCCAGTCGAGGCAACGACGGCAGTCCTCCGCGGCCTGCAGGACGGCGACTACCTGGAGGGGACGAGCGGCCCGTCCAAGTGCGACCGTACACTCATGCACTGGGGCAACACGATGCAGTACTTCCGCGTTGACAGCACCAACCCTTTGAACTTCGCGGCTGCGTGGGTACGATACGAGCTTCTCTACCCCTGCCCAACCAACCAAAGGCAGAACTGGCCGGCCTTCTCGCCACGCGCCAATTCGAAACCCTTCACGCCATCCGCGGCGGACACGCAGCACCGCCAGCTGTGGACGGCGGCAGTCAGCGAGGAATTTGCAAACAGAGTAACCCTCCATTGGTGGCGCGTCACACTGGCGTGCGCACTCATGGCGCTGGGCAAAAGCGACGGCGTCATTCAGACGCTGCTCCGATGGAAGACGCCAGAGGCAATGCGAATATATGCCCATATGCGACCATCGCAATACGCTGGCTACGTCGACGCAGCGACGGCAACGGACGCAGCGAACGCCGACACCTCCAGACTTCCAGAAACGGAACCCGTCGGCACGATAGCCCGTGTGGACGCAGCGATAGCGGAGCTCGCAGCACATGTCAAGGAACTACCAGTCAATCCAACAAAAAGGAAGACTAAATCCGACGACGCCGGCCCTGCGACAGCGCCTGCGACAGCACTGGCACCAGCCAGCGAGCGCGCACCAAGTGATAAAGACGAGTACGACCTCGGTCCTGGCCAAGAGCATACGAAGCTAAGCAAGACGGACAGACATGGCCTGAGCGGGCAGACTTTGAACATCCCCGCCTCAGCTTGGCCAGGCTACTCAGACGACGGCTCAACAGTGCAGTGCCGCATTGTTGGCTGGGCTGGGTCGGTAAACCGCTATGTCATCCACTCCATGGACGACGGCAACCATTACGGAATGACGCACGCACGCGTCGCGCACTACGCGCGTGCCGCATGTCCAAAGCCGCAGGCGCCCAGGCGCACAAGGGCGCGGCGCGCCTCGAACGACTGACCGGCAGGTTACCACGGTGACCAATCTCCCGCCCGGTCCTCGCAGCTCGTTGTGGGCCTGCGAATCTCCCTTCTCAGACCGCGGCGTTGCAGCAATGGGCCTTCGAGCCTCAACGCCACGAGTCGCGTGCGCCATCGACCGTTGGTAACGGCTATGGCGCGCGAAGGGAGAATAACGACCATACAATATACATACACAATAACACATACACACATTCCTCCCATAGACGCGAGAGAGTATAGGGAAGGATAGCTTGCTATCTATCCTATACTCAGACGTGAGAGTGGGACTCGCGATAACCTAGAACTTATGGCCCCAGGAACTTACAATAGTCGCACGGCGATAGGTCAGTAGAAATAACCGCGCGTCGTGACTATCTGGGAGCCAGCGATCGCTGTCCACGCATCTCACACCCTCGTTCTCGCGTGTGCTTTTCGATTTCCCGCCCGCCCGCACCAGCACAGTACTTGGAGTGTGATTCACAGTGTGTGTCCCGTCCGTATGTCCCACGTACGGTAGGCGTTGTGGGCCTTCGAGCCTCAACGCCACGAGTCGCGTGCGCCATCGACCGTTGGTAACGGCTATGGCGCGCGAAGGGAGAATAACGACCATACAATATACATACACAATAACACATACACACATTCCTCCCATAGACGCGAGAGAGTATAGGTCATGTGCAAGCAGGGCAAGAAGCGGGTGCGGGATGCTGCCAGATGGTGCTCGAATGATGCACGGCGCGCGCGTGCTGCAGCAGCGCGGGCGACCTTGCCGCCAAGGGAAGGGTCGCGCCGCGCTTCCAAGCACGGCGTGAGGAATGCATTGGAAGGGGTGGTAGAATCATATGCTTGTAACGAGGCTGCTGCGCATGCTCTAGAAGAGTTGCAGCAAGTAGTAAGTAGCCAGCCTGCGCACAAATGGAAGGATGAGGGCCAGAACTCCTTAACGCAGTGCAGCGTGGTGCGTCAAGCAGCTTCTGTGCGCTTCTCGCATGACGCGTCCGGAGCTTGTCGCCGCTGCCAGTAAGGCAGCTGCTGCCTTGTGTGCGTCTGCTCCCCCGTGTCCCCGGTGTGGCCAACCCTTGTCTGCTCATGTTAGGAGTGAGTGGGATGTGAGTGTGAACAGGTATCGGGTAGGGTCTGGCTTGTGCGTGCATCTGGACGAGTTCGAGGGAGTGGCTTTGTTGGTAGCGTTGCCTGGGGAGGGGCCCTTCAGTGGTGGGTTGTTGCGTGTGGCCCCTCATGTAGGTGAGCATGGGGTGTGCATCAGGGAGGGTTGTAGCTCAGCGGCTTCTGCCCCTCTCAAGCGTGCTAGGGATCTTGTCATGGTGCCCATGCCTCTATCCCATTGCGCCTTGTTTGATGGTCATGCCCATGCACATGAGGTGAGTGAGGTGACGGCTGGTGTGAGGTACTCCTTTGTACTGGGCTTCAAGTGTGCGGATCATGTGGTAAGCCGAAGAGGTGAAGGCTTGTATTAATATCTTGATACATATTACGATGTTAGTAATATAATCTGTATAATATATATATATGATATATATATATATGTAGTACATTTAACATAGAACATTGAGTAGGACATGCAACATGTACACATTCGAATTGTTGCCATCCTACAACATGCAAGTTCTCACCTCACTAAGTACAGTAAGCAAAGTTCATCTAGAAGAGTAAGGACAGTGCAGGTCCTACAACTCTCTAGCTCTCCTTAATTGCCTCCAAAAGCAACCACCACTTCTCGGCTCCATACATCTCCGGAGTCAACGTCGATGCCACCCGACCATTGAGTCGTTTATTCTTGGTCGTCCTCCCAGTGTAGGCAACCACGAAATTCACAGACGGCGTCTTCTTCAAATCTGAAGGTGAACATCCCCTGTGGGTGATCTTTCCCTTAAACCAGCCTCTGATGCCATCTTCGTCCCAGGCATGCAAGATTTGCCTCCCAATCAGCTGTAGCTGCTCGGCCTCTGTGGCAATTGGCGGTGCTTCCTCAACGTATGTGAACCCCAATGGGGGATCCTCAGGAGCAGGGCCGACCAAGTTGAGCTCTGCCTCTGCTGTATCGTCAAGGTCATCAGAATCGCTACCAATGTCACCCTCCTCACCCTCCTCGTCCTCGTCGTCCTCGTCGTCCTCATGGCCAGCGTCCCCCTCAACCTCTACGTTCTCCTCAAGAAATTCGTCAGGATCAAGGCCCCCATCCACCTCTCCTGCAGGTCCCCCATCAGCATCAGTAAAAGAGTAGTGTTCAACACCCTGAATCTTCAGGAGATCGTCACCACTTCCATCGATGGTGAGGCGCATCCCGATACGCGTAGCAGCTCTCTCAAAATCGAAACGGGCACAAACCCGATCCCATGCCTCTGCAGCAAGGCGAGAAATGAGGACACGCTTCTCCCACATGGCAAACGAATGCTCCCCCTCATTGGTCCACTTGTCCAGGTTGTCCCCCTCTTCCAGATATGTATCCAACGCGTGTCCCATCTCGTTTTTCACTGCATACCCGACACCGTCGTCGACGAGCTGTATCTCGCTCGTAACACCCGTCGGAAGAAGGTGGCGAACTGCTTTAGCCTTGCGCCTGAGAGCTCGTTCGTGTTCGTATGTAGTCTGACCATATAGATTGTCGTAGATGACAACGCTCTCCCTACCCTCACGCCGAGCGGGCTCCGTGGCAGCTGCCATCTCTTTGCCCGCATGCAGCACACAATATTCGGCGTCGGCCCAAGCCTTCGGCTGAAAGCGGACGTCACAATCTGGATGCCACCCTGCTCTCTCTTCGGCTGATATTCGCTTGCCCTGTCCACGGAAAATCACACCAATCCGTGGCTGTCCCCGACGTGGCTCGTCCAAGGGCCCATTCTCAGAACGTGCGATTATCTGTAACGTGCAGAACCTCTTCCCGTCGTCAGCCTTCGTGCCCGCTAGCCAAATGCGACTAGCCCCCACCTCCTCGTACGTGCATCTCCCTCCTTCTCTGAGATTGCATGGCACCTGATCGCAGCTTAGGCGGTCCCGCGGAAGCCAACGTCCCCATTTGGGGTGCAGCTTATTTGGATCACCCCCACCGAGGCGCCT
>CATOSE010000113.1:0-16965 GCA_951812265.1 Taphrorychus bicolor | reverse complement strand
TGCGTGTGTGTTACCACTACCGATCTAATGTATGGGTAGAGTATATAGTATATGTATATATATATACGTCTATGTACGCGGGTACGTGACGGTTTGATTACTCGATCCCGTTGAGCAATAGCTAACGGGATCAGTGGTGTGAGAGAGAGGTCGTAATGTAACCCCGAGTGGGCGCGCTCGGAAGCGCGCCCATACGCGATAACAAACCGTACGTACCTCCTCCTAGGAGGTAGTGAAGGGGCGGTGTTTCACGCCCCAACACGACACCGACTGCCGCGCCGTCGACGTCACACGATAGGCGGGACAGTGGTGGAGCCTCCCGAGTGCCCGGGTCGAAACGTCGACGAGCACTTACACGGAACGGGACGGGCGAACGGGACACACGGCTCGGATGGACGCTCCGCGATATGGATCTCAAGCGGGCGCTAGATGCGAGCAGATGCTGGCGGCTAGCTCCGCGAAGGGCATACACCACTCCCAACGCGATGGGAGAATGGTGGGCACATGCACTGCATTGGGTGGGAGGATGGCGAGTAGCTCATCCCACTGCAAGCGACTTGGGAGATCCGCGATATTGGCCTTCGAAGGCACCCACTCGAGCCATATGCGCGCTTGTAGGGCAAACTGCGCGACATGGAACACATTGACAACCCGGCCCATATCGGGGCGGGACGCGTAGCCATTGATCAAAGCCGATAGCGCCCACGTGTTGTCATTGAATTGTATGACAGAACGGCCCCTGAAACACGCAGGGACAGATAGAAGGGCGGCAAGCGCTCCGACGGCCTCACCCTGGGCTATATACGTCTTCAGGTCTGGCGAGAACACGTCAGCGAAATACCACGCGGGAAGCAGCAGGTGTGAGTAAAATACGGCGTCGGAGATCGGGCAGAAAATGACGAAGCCAATGCGAAGGACGTGCTCCGTCGGTGACCCAGGGCGGAGTTCCCATTGGTACATGGCGTCAGTGTACACGACTAGCGGCGGGTCGGCCTCACGGGTGAGGCGCATGGCGAGCGGGCGCAACGACGGTAGAACGGCCGCCAGGAAATCGTGGGCTTCGACGAGCGCCTCGGAGAAGCTGTAATCCGAGTCAAAATACTCGCGTTGGGCGAAGGATTGTAGGCACGCGCGTCCAAATCTGTACGACGACGATGAGAATATGAATCCCAGCTTTCCTCGGATAGAAGAGGCATCGGCCGGGGACAAGAAGTTTTCGGCACGCGCGGCAGTCAAACGCTGGAGGACGTCGGAAGTTCGGTCCGCCGTGGTGGACGCTAGTATAACGCGGTGGGACTGGGCGTACGAGACATCGATGTGCACCCCCAGACCCACTTGGGCGTGGCCGCTCCTCTTGCGCTTGGACGGTTCGTGACGCTGGCCCAACAGCACCAGCGTGCGAGCGAGCGCCTGTTGGCCACTGTCCCCAGCGCCAAGTAGGTCAACGATGAGGAAATCATCGAAGAATTGGTCGCACGGGACCGCAAATAGGGATCGAGCGGCGGCGACGACGAGTCGGGCGAAGGCGTTGAAGTTGAGGACGGCACTGCGGAACCCAAAGTTGTGCCCATCTAGGTAGTACAGCTCAACTCGCTGGCGTTCGACACTCCAGATGGCGAACACTGTATATTCCGGTGTAGATACAGGGACCACGCGGTACGCGGCCTTAATGTCATCAAGGCCGAAAGATAGTGCCACCATCGCGGTAGGTACGAGTGTGCAGCAGTGTAGGAAGGCACGAGCGGTAATGGCGACGAAGGAGACTGATATGGGAGCAATCGTTTCGTACGTTCGGGTGGCATCGTTGCCGCTGTTGCCGCGTTCATTGTCAATGGCTCGAATCTTCGCTGATCCATCCGCTTGCACACCTTGCGTAACCCCAAACCGCCGGGCCGCCCGCCACCGATCCTTTCCAAACCGTTTGTGCAGTTGGGCGGGCGTGAACGGACCATGCGTACCGTTCTGTGAGAGTTCCTTCCGTGTCTGGAGCTCGACGCCTCGCATAATTTCAAGTTGCCCTGGTGAGGCTGACGCTGCTTGCTGCTGAATGGAGGAAACGAGCTTGGCATTCCACAGGCGATTGGACGTCGGGGAAAGGACCTCGGTGGGGTCAGCTGCAAACTCAGTGAAGCACGATCGAAACAGGCCAGTGTCAGGGATGTCACCCACTACTGCGTGGCCCCGGAACCACCGCGAGACACAAGCCACGTCTGGGAAGTTTAGTGCTTCGACAACACACGACATGAAAGCCAGGTTAACATGGGACGCGATCGACGCACTCGGGCCAGACATCAGGGAGGAGATGAACTTTCCGAACGGGGCGAGGATATCTGAGATCTCCTGGACAGCACGGAACTGGGCCTCTCGCCACTCGACGAGCTCGTTGCCCTGGCGGAGGGCGACACACTTCATCACTGCGGGTACCAGGTCGGCCTCAGGGGTCACATCGAACTCGGGTTGGATCATGGGAATGGATGTGGCGGCCTGCACGTGGGCGCCCATATTCTCAGACTCCGGTACTGGGCGCAAGTGGGGAGGCTTAACGAGCTTGGATCCATTGACGGCCTCTTGGTTGCTGGTTTTGGCTGTAGGGCGCGTGTATTCCCCCGTCGTTAAGCACATGCTCCGCAGGCGGGTCACTGCCGAGTGGTAGTAGTCGGGGATGTGAAGTCCCAGGAAGAGAAGCGGAGCCCCCGGAAGCATCTGCGACTAACACAAATGCCAACCAAATTTAGATATGTCGTTCTCACCAGTGTGACACCAACTATGTACATATGAATGTGCACGAAGGGTATGGGTTACACACATGCCACACCCAACACGGACACTAGCAACACACGAACGTGCATGCGTACAGAGAACAGAGATGACGCACACAAAACGGATATATTATTCAACATCACGAGATGTTAACAATAATCACAATACGTCGGACGTATCGGGGGACAAAACCCGGTAGTACCGGGAGGAAAACCCCAAGTACCTCCACTCGTACGGCGAGTGGTCGGTCAAGGCGCACGGCGCGCACGGATACGAATCGGAAGTCGCCACTCATACGGCGAGTGGACGGCCATAGCGCACGGCGCGCACGGAGCATGCATACGGTACGCCCGGTGAAATGAGGAGTGGGACGGATGTCCTTCGGCACGCGGGGGAATACGCGGCGTGCGGGGTCGTGCGGAGCAAGGCCGCGAGTGTATCGGTCGGCGCCCCGAGGCGCTACGGGCCGGCGGTACGCATCGCCACTCCCACGGTAGTATGTGCTTTCGGGAGAAGAGTACGATCGCACGGACGGAATGTTCGCCCATTCCCATACGGCGGGTAGGGAGGAGCGCATACGGCGCGCTCGACGCCATGCGGGAGTAGCACCGGCGTCCGTTGGACCGCCCCCTACTCGGTCCTGGCGGCTACGGCGCCACGCCAGCCCGGGGCGTTCCTGCGCAACGGACACACACGCCTTCAGGCCTACGTTCTCGTGCAGCGTGCGGGGGCCGGGCACGTGCACGCGGTACCATTCCACACGGCCCGAAGCGCCTCCGACCTGTGCGCGGATTTGAATCTACGGGGGACCACATCGACGGGGTCTAGCATGCGGGTCGGGATAGGCCAATCAAGGTGCGGCGGGCGCTTACCTTTGCGGCGGCCTTAATGGCGCACGAGATCTGTACGAGATAAGATGAGGATTCGGCATCGACGCACGGTACGTACGCGGCGCCACGGGCGCACGAGATCGGCACGAAATGGACGGCGCACACGGCGGATGCCACACGAGAGGTACGAGCGGGGCGAGGCTTGTCCCCCGTGACGGAACTACGATTGTTCCGCGGGCAAGTCCCCTACAATCTCGCCTCGGAGATCGTTCGCCGGACACCTCGAAACGTAAAACGTGGATTGTGGCCGAACCGCCGACCTCCACAACACGTCTTTCGGAACGTGGGTTGTGTGTAGCGTGCTGCAGCGGCACATCCCAATGGCCAGTGGAATGGCTGCTCCACCTCCTTCCTCGGGAATGGCACGGCGTGGCAAAAAGGCGAGGACAAAGGGGCTGTCTACAACCTGGCTGAGATGTACGCACGCGTTATTCGTGGGCGGCTGCTGAGCGCTGCCGCAGCGGGGCTCGCCTCCGTTCACTACGCGCGGGGGGTGTGCGCTCCTGCCACTCCCGCGGGAGATCCCGTCGGCATGGGAGCTCCGGCCGGCGCGGCCTTCACCGCCTCCGACCTTGTAAACGGCAACGCCCTGGTAGCGCCCGTCGTTCCCACGGAAGCTGAAGAGATCCTGACGGCGGCGGGGCTGGGGCCGTTCACCCGGCACATCGCGACCCTGGAGAATGCTATGCACCTCGGCCTGCAAACGCTGTCAGACCTCGGTTTGGCCAGGGGGTACCACGTGGGCACCACACCCGCTATGACTCTGTCCTATTGTAACGACATTCTCGGGCTCGACGCTGTGCCCGAGATGACGGACCCCGGCCCCCAGGGCGACGTGCCCGGCGGGGGCAGGCTGACACCCGGGGCGCTCGTGCACGCCGTGCGCGAGGCCGTACTTGCAGCGACCAAGGCGCAGACCGCCCTCACACGTGGGGGGGGGAGTAGTGGGATGGTGGTGAACCCCAGCTCCGGCGTGAGCACCGTTCGCGACCGGGCTCGCGACCTGACGATACCCGAAATCCAGAACCTCCAGAACAAGTTCCGTGCTCGCTACCACCACTTACCTCCCACGAACGAAATGGGGGATGCTAAGACCTTCGGACTCGCGGACTACTACATCAAGCAACTGCATACGTATCCCGTCGGGGATTGCATGCATTACCTCAAGATACGGCCCGATGGAGCGGAAGGAGAGACGACGACTACAGCCATTCTTGAGAATGGGCAACTTACCTTACGTACCGACGACGGAGCCTCCCTCGTTACCACGAATGCTACTCAACACGTGGAGGCATTTACTCGGAAGGTGAATACCATCCTCCTCGTGTGTATGGACGACGACATGCTCGCCCGAGCGCACCAAGATGGGACAGGGAGCTCCGACCCAACTCGACAGATGACACTTGACGACGCGCAGTCCGTGCTCGGACTGCTACGTGAAAACCAACGACTCGTCACGAAGGACGCCATGGCGAGTGCCATCAACACCTTCGAAAAGGAGGTGAAGATGCTGCACGTGGGCCAGGACATGCTTACCCTGGGGGGGGCCTACAAGAAGGCCTCGACCCCGTTACGACAATACTTACAGTTACACTACTCGGCCGGTGTCTCCGCCAACACGGCGGCTACCGCCGCCGGGGTCACGCCCTCTCGGACTCCGAACCCTCACGGCCAGGAAATGCAGAAGGCTCAGTTGCAATCACAGATCAACAAACTCAAGGCAGCCGCAGCGGGGCGCGGCGGGCGCGGGCGCGGGCAGCGCGGGCGCGGGCAGCATAGCTACTACTCAGACTCGGCATCGACGACCCCGCCCAATGCGCCGAACGGGAGGGCGGCAGGACGAGGTAACACCGCGTCCCGGCCGCGAGGCGGACGCGGAGGTCCCGGTGCCGGTGCCCGGGATACAAACGGTGAAGGAACGGTGGGGCCCTCTGGGCTGCCTCGCATGGTCGGTGGAAATCCGAACGGGCCGACGTGCCCAGACTGGGTCGCAGGCAACTGCCACCTCCGCCGCATCCACTGCGACCGTAAGCACGGCTACTAGATGCGGCGCCGACCAAGCGCGCTCGTTCGTGACATCGGACGGGCGAAGAGGGGAAAGGGTATGAGGGTTGGTGGGAGGGTGAGGGTGGGGTTGGTTCGTCTTACTCGCGGGCGCCGCACGGTGCTTTACCCGTCGGCGACGGCGCCAGCACGACGGCGTGCCTCCCGGCTCTGACGGCGGGCGTCCCGTGGAACGGCACCACTTCCCTCCGGTCCCGGCGGCGACGACGCCAGCCGGGCCGTGCTCGATTTCCACACGAGGTGTCTGAAGTGTGTTACCTGCGATCGACTTCAGCCCATGTGTCATGCACCACGTGGCGTGGGTGGAGGGTGGGAGAAACAAGTGAAGGGCGCTCGCCCTCGTGGAAGGGCGCCATCACTCACCGTCGTGATCGAGAATGGAGATTCGGTACGTTCGTGAGGTCCGGTACGTAATTATATTATATTATCTCTATCGTCGTAACACACTCCGCAAGCTACGCAACGTTACCACTACCGATCTAATGTATGGGTAGAGTATATAGTATATGTATATATATATACGTCTATGTACGCGGGTACGTGACGGTTTGATTACTCGATCCCGTTGAGCAATAGCTAACGGGATCAGTGGTGTGAGAGAGAGGTCGTAATGTAACCCCGAGTGGGCGCGCTCGGAAGCGCGCCCATACGCGATAACAAACCAATGGTCCTGAATCCTATATATAACACCACTGATCCTGAATCGTAACCGTGACGCGGCACTTACTCAGCACCGATCGTTCGGGGCGTGGTAAGCGAATCCTCCCACGGCCGGGAGGGCGTCGGCCGCGACGGCAGCGACTCGGGCTCGCATACGCGCGATCTGGCGCTCCATGATCGCTGGGACATACGCCTCCTCAGCGCCTGAGGCTGTGTAGACAGTCAGAATCTCGAATCTATCTCGACCTTGCTCGTCAATGGTAGTCACCCCTTCGGCATGTTCGTCTACCAGAGACTGGGCGGACGACCCATCCCATTTCCCAATCTCGAGTTGCACCTCTCGGCTCTCATGCGCACATCTCGCTACCGTGGTAAGTATGCCCTTGAGGCTATGTGGTGTACGAGATGCAATCTGATCACGCGAGAACGATGGGGTGCACACGTGGGATGTGAGCAATGCCTTCAGCGCTGCGGTGGAACGGGTGAGGGAGGCGGGGCGACCGATGATACGGGGGTCGCCTACAAAGGGGTCCCCATTGGGTGAGGTGTCATCATACACCAAACACTTGCACGCGAACGACTCCTGTGCCGTGCATATGACATCTACCCAGTCCGCGTATCCTTCCAAGTCGTTTGCAGACGTAGATGACGGGATGCCATCCTCCACGCTAGTCTTGGGGTCCGTCAGTACGAGTCCCCTGACTACGCCACCACTACCTACAGTGGCTCGGGGTGGCACACGGCGTGGCGGTCGGCTGCCCACCCGGAAACGAGTCGCAGACTTGTGCCTGAGGGCGTTAACGGCACACGCGTAAAAGCCCGCTGCCCTCAGGCGCACAGCGAATGTGGGGCCCACTCTAGACAGTCGGCACAACTTCAACATTGCTCGCTCCGTCCACGGCACGTGATGCACCGCCTTGCGTTTACGGCGCTTCGTGGCGGTAAGGGCCGTAGCAGACGACACGTCTACAGGGAAGTGTAGCACTCTGCTAAGTGTACGCAGCCTGGAGCCGGACCCCCCTGACGCGGTACCACCTTTAGCCGACCCGGGTGGAATCACCTGACCGACGTGGCGCAGGCGGAACAGGAGTCTAGACCTAGAGTCCACGTGGCGTTGGTAAGCTTGGACGAACCGACCACTAAACCGCCCCTCCGACGGAGCGGCTTGGCCACTAGACTCCGCATACCGAACTAGGTCGAGCCATGTACGTGATAGGGCACGCATACTAGCCGCCGACCACATGGATATGGCCGTGAGTACTACTGACGACTCGGCCTCTCGGGGTCCCATGCTAGCCACCTCGCGCTCGGAGCTCGCTCCCACAAAGCGTGCTACTTGTGACGCTGACATGAGGCCGTACAGGGACCTAGCCGCCCTAACCTTCTCGACCTCATCAGCCTGAAGCTGGACGTCCCTTTCATGTATGTGGCGTAGGACCTCCTGCGACATGCCCTCCAAGATGAGGCGGGCCGCACCCTCGGCTCGTATCTCCGGTACGACGCCATCGTGATATGCATGCACACGGGAGACGGACGGGTCGACGGACGGTGCGCGGCGCATGGGAGGGGTAGGAACTTCTGACCCTCCAGTGAGGTATGCTAGGCGGTCTTGGGATGACGTGAGACGGGCGGCCCTCGCACACGCCTCTACCGCGAACCCCCGCTGGCCCAAATATTGCGCCGCACCTGCATCTCGCGCCGCCAGCTTTCTGAGCTCGGCGACCTCCCGCAAAGCAGAAGCGTGCGAGTGCAGCGTGACGAGCCCGCGTGTCGTGGGCGCGGGCACCACGGGTTGGGGAATGGGAGACGCCGTCTGGCTGGAGAGTGCGCCCAACAACACCAACCCACGCACCCGGGGAAGTTCTTGGTGCGAGGGGGATGGTACATCCGGCTGCGCACCCAGTGATGCACGAAGGACCACGGCCGGCGCGCCTTGGGAGTCAGCGGTGGTAGGCTGGATGGGTTGTGATCGCTGACGTTTCGCGCGCGGCGCACGCTGGGCAGTAGGGCGTCGCCTCCGGGTATGAGTCGTATCCGTAGGCGGCTCTTCACGTATGGTATGCTGGCTGCCGGCTGGACCTGTGCGCAAGGCGCTTGGGAAAGGCGAGCATTCATCCACCCTCGGTAGTGTGCTTGTGATGCTTGGGTGCGACGATGGCTTGGCACTCGCACTAGACAACGGTTTTGTCGCGGGTAGCACTCGCCTGGGCGCGTTTGGGCCGGCGCCGATGCGTGCTCGGGGTCGTACCTTTGAAGGTCGTCGGACAAGTTTCTGCCCATCACGATGGATACAGGACCCTTCACTGTTCGGTTCATTGCTCGCGACTCCGGCGGACTCATCACACGCGCCATGGACGAACGGAGAGCCAACCTCCGTGCGGTTCTGCACGTCCCGATTTCCCGGTCTGTCGACGTCGCTGTCCCTCGGCCGACCAGGCTCCATATCATGCATATGGCGAATGGCCAAATTCGTCGAATCATCATTGCTTACATGCGCCGCACCAATATCTGAACCTTGCGAGCGATCGGGCGAGGAGCACATCGAGCCGCGAGGGGATGGATTGGCAAAGACCGCGCGGATCGAACGGTGTGCGTCGCGTCTCCTAGCTTTTACCCTATCGCTCGGCCTGTCCTGCTGCGCAGAGTTTACTGTCTGCACACAGGTGGATGGAGTGCAGGACTGTGGTGGTTCTGAATCGTTCGCTGCGGCCGCACCACTCGGATCGGCATCGTTCTCATCCAACGTCGCACCAATCGCCATCGCGTCGTGTTGTTCAAGGCCGGGCGCGGGTGGTACGAGGTCTGCGAAGGTCTGCGCAGTCTGCACTGCCTGTGCACAGCTGGATGGACTGCAGCACAGTTTTGGTTCAGGGACGGTCGTAACGGCTCCAAAGCTCGGATCGGCAGGACACGCATCAACAAACGTCTCCATCGCCAGCGCGTCATGGTGTCCCGGGACGGCCTCGGCTGGCATCAGATGCTCTGCGCACAAATGAGGTGGAACAGCTGTCTGCACAGGCCCAGCAGAGGGAGCATCGACATCGGCGCAAAATCCGTCGCGATAGGAAGACGCGCAATTCTTTGGACTTAGATTCGCCCGCGGTGAATCGGGCCTAACATCGCTCTCGGTCATTGCCGGTAGAGAAACAAGTGAAGGGCGCTCGCCCTCGTGGAAGGGCGCCATCACTCACCGTCGTGATCGAGAATGGAGATTCGGTACGTTCGTGAGGTCCGGTACGTAATTATATTATATTATCTCTATCGTCGTAACACACTCCGCAAGCTACGCAACGCAAACTGCCTTGGAGAGGCTAGGGATCCAAATGTTGTAGGCGCCAGGCGTGTGGCGTGCGCGCCCGAGGTTGATGCCTACCCACGCACGAGCGTCAAAGGTGGACTTGGAGAAGGCGGGGCGAGGCTTGACGGCGAAGGCGCGGCAACCTAGCGGGAGGATGCCAAGAAGCTTCGGCTTTTCGCCCGTGAGCATCTCATAAGACGACTTGGCGTTGCCTGGCGGCCCGGTGGTACGATTGATGCAGTCGACTGCATGCTCGACTAGCTGTGGCCAGAATCCAATCGGGGCATTGCTAGCCGTGAGGTTAGCCCTTACGTTCTCGAGAATTGAGCGAATCGCCCGCTCGGCGACACCGTTGAGTTGGTGCACGTGTGCCGGGCAACGGGTATGTTCCAGTGACTCATCGTCAAGCATCTCGGTGAATTGGCGGGACAAGAACTCGCCGGCGTTGTCCGTATGCAACGACCCGACGATTTTGGCCGGCTCCTTTTTTCCACGGTTGTTCATGGCGTTGAACTTTCGCACGAACGTGCGTACCTTGTTGTTTGCTTCATCTTTGGTGCGTAGGAAGTATACCTCTTTCCAGCGGGTGTGGTCGTCGATGAGGACCAGGAAGTATTGCATCTGTCCCTGCGCGGACCGCTTGAACGGCCCCGCGAGATCGGCGTGGATGAGGCGGCCGGGGTACGATTCGCGATAGAGTGTGCCCGAGTGTGGAAGGTTTGTGGCGTTGGCCTCCTTGCAGTGGGTGCAAGAGTGGTGTCGTGCCTTGGCGATGTTCGTGGGCACATCGGCCGCTATGTCACCCATCTTATGGAGGATATCAAAACCGACGTGGAGTCGCCGATGCAAGATGTCGATCATTCGATCTGGAGAGAGGGCGGCGATGTAGCTGGTGGCTTGGGAAGAGTGGATGTAGCTCATCTTGAGCGCTCGCGCGCGGTCGGTCGGTACGTTTGAGACGTTGAGGCTTCCGATGGGAAGTATGGACCATTGGAAAAGCTTGTCTTTGCGTTCGAACGGGAGACGGAGGCACGGGAGTCCGTCTCGGGCCGGGACGATGAGGCTTCGTACATCCCGAAAGACGGTGTCGACTTTGGAGTCCTCCCAGAATTGGTCCACAGAGAAGAGTGTGTCCATCATGGTTGGGACGAGGCGCACATTGCTGATGATTACCTTTTGGAATTTACCCGCCGAGTCGCGTGCCACTGCAACGATGTCCCCGATACCGGCGGCGCGGTGTTTCTTATTGTCGATGCCCGTGAGTGAGTCGTGACATGGCCTGAGATTGGTAAAGTCCTCCTTTCGGTGGTGTACGTGCCATGTGCATCCGCTATCGATGACGGCCGCTAGCCATGCCATGGGGCCCGTCCGAGTCTTGGCGACGTGTTATCTTGTCAAGCCGCTACCGAGGAGCGCGCGTGCGTGTTCTCCGGTTTCCGCGGCCGCGTGTGCCTCGAGCTCAAAACCCGGCTTCCATACTGGTGCGTGCTTGGGCGGAGCTGGTGGCGATCGGATGGAGAGCGGTACGAGCAGCGACTGTGAGTTAAGAGAAATGCATTTCTTGAAAGGAATGGTTTCTCCCCGCCATGCTCGTGACGCCATGGAGTGGACGGTGCTGGCTGCGATCCAGAAGAAGGTGGGAGAGAGGTGATGGCTGGTCCTATGTCGCGATGGTTTGACCAAACGTCGCGACTGCCAGGCCCGGGCATTAGCCTGCCAACGTTTGTACGAGCAAACGATCGTGAGTGACGAGGTGGCCTCGCAAAAGAACAGTGGCACAACGAAGTAAAAGACGAAGGCGTGGGCCGGCGTACCCGCGTCTTTGGTTGAGCGTTGGAACGCGAGAGTGGCCATGGCCACTAGTGCCACCAGTAGTGCTGTGAGAACTTGCGCGCCGGCGACGACGCACACGAGGGAACGCGTCGACCACTGGGGATGGTCGGTGGGGGTGGGTCGGGTGGGTTCATCGGCTTTGCGTGCGGCCGCTAAGGCGTCGGCGTGAGTGATGGCCGCGCGAACGGCCTCAACGGCGAGTACGGCCTCTCGGGCGCGTTGTGCGGTCTCCGTGTGCACATTCGAGTGAGCGTCGCTAGCATCTGTCGTGGATGAGTGAGCAGGTGCTGTAGCTTGCGACGGTGCAGTTAACGCGGCGGAGTTGAGTTCCGCCCAATGGAGTTGTGCAAGCTCCATCGCTTTGCGTGCGGCGCTTCCGATGAGTAAGGCACCGCATCTTGTCCCAAGTGGAGCATATCGTTGGGCGGCGAGAGCACTAGTTTGGCAGTCTGATTTTTTTCGTCAATGACGCTGAACCAGAGCTTAAACTGATCGTCGGTGTGGCCGGCGGTTGAGGAGCGCGCGACATGTTCCGAGATAAGTCGGTCGGATGCGTTTGGACCTTGGGGCGGCGGAGGCTTGTATTCTGGCGGTTCGAGCGTATCTTCGTCGGGTTCTGAGCGGGAGCGTGAGTGCTCCAGTACATCGCCGAATTGAGTGTCAAGCCAGATGGCGGCGGGACCGTGAAATGTGGGCTCGATGTGGGCCGCTTCGCATGCTTCTACCACCTTGTCGATTGTAGCGACCGTGGTCATCATGCTAACCAACGATTGGCGTGGGAGGAATGGCCAATGTGTCTGAAGCATCGGAAGCACTTCGCGGTTGAAGTTGCCATACATCACGCCACTGGCTTCTGCGTCGTCCGGAGCGTGTAAGACGTAAAGTTTGCGACTCATATTTTTGGATTCGTCCGTCGGCTCTTGTTCCGGGATCGTGTACCGGCCCATGAGCGAACGCCCGCGCTGCTCGGAAAGGGCGGCAAGCAGTTGTTCCGCGTCGCCTGAGATAGCTGCGAGGGGCAGCGTTACCTCAGACTTGCTGTCGAAAATGTTCGAGGCTGCGTTGTGCATGGACTCGGTTCGCTCGTCCGCCTGCGCCATGGCACCACGACCTTGCCCTCCCGAGTTTGCCGCAGATTTCATGTTAGGGCAATCGTTGTCAAGGTGTTCGCCGTTATGGACAGGGTTGTCTTTGCAGTGCAGGCATGGACGGTTTTTACCCTTAACCCACTTGGTCGGTTTCTTGTAAGGAGTAAAGTTCTTTTTCGGCGTTGCGGCTCCGGTTGTGCCGACGTGAGCTCTTGATTGTGGGCGGCGTCGAGGGTCTTCGCGCCCGAGGAGCGATCGTCCACCTTCGATCTGATCGCGTATCTCCTGTGCTTCGAGTTCCCCCAGTGTAATCAGAGTTGCTGTATTGAGAGAGTCGTAGTTGCTTAAGCGCGCATCTACGCCGCCGGCAATCATTGCTTCGGTCTGAAAGTTCGTTTCGTTTGACCGTAATCCTGGTATGTATGTCTGTGGAATGTTTCTGGAGGATCATTCCGTAGGCGTGCGCAAGTGCGTCGTCGTCAGAGTATAACGGTGTACCCACGAGCGCTTCGTTGTGGATGCGATCGGTGTTGATAAATGTAGTCCATGCCTCCGTGGTGTTGGCTGAAATGCCGACGCGGCGATGGTCCTCGCGGATCGCGTGGCGCGCCGTGGCTGCGGTATTCTTCGACGAGCCAGCTCGAGCCATCTTGGCGTTCATGGTGGTAATGAATTCTGTGCCAGAATTGTTGTTGGATTCGACCATCAAGAGGCGTAAGTGATTGTTGGTCACACGGTCCGTGAAATGCCGAATTATCTTTTCTTCCATGCGGTTAGAGAATTCCGGGCTCACTTGTAGCCTGTTGGCATCGTCACCAAGATCTGCTACGCGGGTTGGTATCACTGCTGGTAATGGCGGTGGTAATGGAATTGCTGCACCTGGTGCGGCAATGGGCGCTGGTTGAATTACCGGCACAAGGGCCGGAAGAGCTGCCATGGCGAATGGAGTCTGCAACGTTCCCACAGTAATTGTACCAGCGAGGTACGCTTGAGCGTGAGTGAGACTGCGCACTGCAATGGGCTTGGTTGATGATGTTGTGAGGATGATACCTCGTGCGATGTATTCGCGGCTACCTTCGATCTCATCGTAGAGCGTTTTGAGATTGCCGAAATACCACGTTGGTTCATCGAGCGGACGACCGGACCAATTTCGCGACGAGTCCTCCTGGGCGGAGTTGATGGTGGTGTCCTTGGCAGTGTTGGCGGTGCCTCGAGGAGGCATGCAATTTCTTGGGGGGATTGCGCAAAGTGGGCTGTCCGCACCTTGTGCAATTGTCAAGAGACCCAGAGGATGACCCTGTGGTCGGTCTGGGAGGTTGCTACCGTGTTGAAGTCCGACGACGCCACGACAATGTCATGGCGGCTGGTGTGAACTGTCAATCTTAATATGAAATACCTATGTAACCGACTGTCCCGTTGCCCAAAGTAGGTTGGGGACTAACACGCACGTCGTCCTCAAGCGCGGCTATCGTGCTTTCATGCGCAGCATGCTCTGCCATATACTGTTCCTCCTTGATCGCAAGCGACTGCTCCTTGATCGCAAGCGTTGTACGAACCCAGACACTCTTGGCATGCCTCCTCAGCGGCCGCGGCGTCTGCCTTCGCATTTGCGCATTCGGCTTGTGCCTCCTCCAAATGCTTTGTAACGCGCATCAACTCACGATCGGTAGAAAGCTTGATCTGTGCCGTCTCGTCTTTTGCCGCCTGTAATTTTGCCGCTGCCGCTTTCAAATGTACGCCCTGATGCTCGCGCCAAGATCCACATCGGCGAAGCGACTGTGTGAAGACGCAAGCGCAGCAGACAGATATGCGACCTGAGAACGGAGCGACGCAGTCTCCTCCCGTTGCCCGGTACGCAACTCTTCAAGCTCGGCGTTGCGCTTCTCCAGTCTGTTGCGCGCTACTCGCTCATACGTTTACTGCCTGTCAATGCGGGCGCGCTCCGCCATCTGTGCTCGTGTCAAATCGGTTCGCATGGCAATGGAATACCGCACGCCAGCCAGCGTCTTGGCGGCCTCGCGCAAAGCCGTCTGCACTTCCAGCCCTGCGCGCTTGGCATTCTTGCGTGCCACATCGAGCCAATATTTAGTCTCTTTGTGACATTTTTTCTCCGCATCTAAGTCTGCCCTCACATCTGCCAGCACACGCGCATCATCAGATCGCGTTCAAGTCAGATCGGTGGCTGAAATGTTGGCATTAGCGAGCGGGGCCGCAACAGCGGTCGGGTTTATCAGCGGGAAGTTGAGCTTCAATTCACACGTGGAATCACAGGAGCCGTAGGCTGCAACGGCGGCTCAGGTGGGGGGGTGTCTGCATTCGTAACGTCTGCCATGGGAGAGCCTTGATCTGGTTAATCATGCGGCAACACGGCAGAACCCGTGGGTGATGCAACCATGCTGGCTGGCGAGTGGTTGGTTGGTTCGGGTGCGGCGCGCTGAGAAACGGATAAGCGCGCAGGCGGAGACGAGCACTCTGCGACGTCTGCTCCATCGTGCACTAATCCTGCGCCACAAGATCCGTCGCCTCCTCCTGCTCGAAGCTCGCCAGCGCCGCAACGTGTTTCGGTGAGTTTGTGTACCATACCACCACCTTTCTCTTCGTATATCCTTTTCGATGGTCCAATCCTGCAGCATCTCCCTGAAAACGGAGGATAGATGCACATGTGTGCTTGCTCGTGAATCGGCGCATCAAACATGTGAAGCGGGTCATCCGTGCAATTACAATAAACAGGGTATGAGGATGCACCTGCAAAATTTCACGGGTTGGTTGCTGAAGTTGGCTGTCACATACTGATCGGGCGACGCTCTTGGTCACGGAAGAAACTGTGTTCGCTGTGCTATTTTGCGACGCATGTCTGTCAATAGACCTGCCGTGTTCACCATCACGCGCCCATCTGTTGACACCACGCCAGCACCCAGCTCCTCGTCAGCGCGCTGCCAAGGTACTCGTGGAACTCGTCTGCCCTTGTTTGAAAACCGAAATTCACCCGCCGAACCGGCGATGACATGCGGGGTGGGGAGGAGGAAGGAGCCGCCTGTTCGTCTGAGCGTTCGACGCGGGGGGGGTAGTGGCGGTGGCACCCGCGATGTGGCAGCCAGACTGGCACTTGCAAAAAAACCAGGCTTCAAGGCGTCCACTGAGAGGTGCATGGGGGGGGGGGTCTGGGAGAAAAGAAAAGCGCGCAAAACAGGCGTCGCGCTTCGAGAATATGTCAGCAAAGCATACCCAGAGACCGTGCCCCATGCCCTTACCTACGGGGACCCCGCGCATACAAACGGTGAGGTGCAAAAGGAGCTCTGCGTCAGGCATGCAACATTGCGGGGCTGAGGGCAAGGCCTTACCGCGGGACCTCTTCAATGGCTGATTTACAGGAAGTGGGGGAGCGTGTGTTTTCGGGCGTTCGCGCTTTTTTCCGTTGCTCAAGCCTCGGCGCAAAGTCACCCAAAGCGTTAAACTGAGGTTGGGGTCGGGGCTGACGCTTGGGGATTCTGTTCGGCATGCGCCCCATTGGGCCTGGAAAAGCACACACAAAAACCGGTCTGGCAGAGCGCCTAGAGCCCCCCCCCCATCGCCAAAAGGGCTGTTTTTGCCGTTTTGGGGCTATTTCCACCCGCCTGGGTCGGGGCATGGCGCCTAGCGAGCACCTGTTTCGATAGCTGTCCACTAAGAATTGGGCCTTGCCTGGAGTCTAAAGTGGTCGAGTGGGTCTAGAATGGAACGGTTGGCGGGCGGCGCTGTGCACTGGGAGGTCCCCGGCAGCTGTCTGCTCCTGCTTGCTGAGAGCGCCCCGTAGCGTCCGCATCGCATTGTTTCGCACCGGTGTGCCCGAAACGCTTTGATATGTGTCACCCGCACCCAGTGCACGTATGGGGAGCATATAATACCCGCGGATAAAGATGATATTTCCATCTCACAGCCATATATATCAATTTGCTACACCATAGAAGCTTCTCAACACTACTCCCACTCACCCTGTCAGCTGCTGCCGACACATGAGCATCACGCTTGCGCTCACGTATCTGTTTGCGGCGGATCTTGCGGGCCTTGGCGTTCTTAGCGACCTCGTCGCGTCTTGCCGACTCCTCCGCTTCACGAGCGTCATGTTGACGGATGCGCGCTAGCTCTCGCTCGAGCAGCCCACTATCCACCCTCAGCAACTCGGATGCACGCGCTGCAGCTACCTTCCCCTCCGCTCGCTCCTTCTCATCCAAGACTGAAACAGCCGTCTCCCACGTTTCAGGGTTTGCAGCAGTGAGAACTGTGGCGATTGCGGCATCGCTCTCAGAGCCATCCCGCTCGACGGCCCGAAGGCGCCTGTGTTCGGTGTCGTCGACGTGCTTAGGCGTTGGCTCTGTAGAGCGGGCACCTGGCA
>CATOSE010000112.1:0-10845 GCA_951812265.1 Taphrorychus bicolor | reverse complement strand
CTTTTGGATCGTCGTATGCCTGGATGGAGGGGATAAACGAATTAGAGCTCACGTTCTAATAGGTTCTTTGTGTGATCAAACAAAGTCGATGATCCCTTCTGAAACCGCTTTTCTTACACAGGCCATTCTAGAACCGACGCCGAGGATACTGTAAATGTCCTTTAGGTATGATTTCAGGGTATTGAGGTTTATCGACAGTTCGTCGGCGATTTCGTGATTCGTTCGTCCTTCTGATAATAAGACCAAAATCTCAACGTAGCGTGGTGAAAATTGGTACTTTGTTTCTGGCATTAAGAGGGAACGTTCAAGCTTTGAAACTTGACGAGCGATGGCAGGGTAGCAGTATCGATTACCAGTGAGAACTTGTCTGGCTGCTTGATAAAACTCTTCAACGGATTGTGATTTGGATACGAAACCATCGATGCCCTGAATAAACGCTTTGGCGATACTGGCGGGGCGATGATGGGCCGAACACAGTAATACTGAAGGTAAGTTCTTGCCGCAGATTACTTTAAGCTGACCTAAAAGACCCAACCCTGATTCGTCGGCAAGCTCGAGATCAAGGATGATCAAATCGACGAGGTGCGACATCAAAAAGTCGGAAGCACCCCTTAGATCGTGCCTGGCTGTTACCAAAAACCCTGGGTCATGGCTGCGCAGAGCTACTGACAAGCTGTCTGCAAAAAGGGCATGATCATCGATTAGTAAAACGCGAATGTTTTCTTTGTGTAGTATTGTGTCCACGTTTCTTTTACTGTCGAAATGGTGGCTTCTGCAGCCCTAAATTGATTGTACGCGAATTGAGACAACCGACCAGGCGGTCGGTTGTCCTTTTTAAGCCTTAAACAGCTACGCTCGGCGGTTCATTTGGATCTGTCGGGTTTGGCAAAATGACGGGCTCGTTCGGATCTGGCTGGGGTGCAGTACCATCCGGATCCGGAGTCTCAAACTCCGGCACATCAAAGAAAATGAATTGTCCCGGGGTAGACGCGCTCATGCACAACCCTTCAGAGTCGGAGACAAACGTGAGGGCGCCCAAGCAATCCATACCAACCTGACCGAGGCTCTCAAATCGCGTTGGTGCAGGTCGCGCATCGCCTGTTGGCTGAGCATCCAGAGCATCGAAGGAGGCGAGTCCTTTTGCGTTGGGCTCAGAGGCATCATGCACTGCGATAAAGCGGGTCGTTCCCGGCAGTTGCTGGAGTGAAGATAGCTCCATATCGTCTGGGTCAACTCCTGTGAAGACGTTGTCATCCTGGTCAACAATGGGTCCGTCTGACCCCACATTCGTGCGGCCGAGTTTTCCATCAGTTTCGTTGGGATCGCGAACGGTCACCAGCGGTACCAGGCCATCGAATACAGCGAGCTCCACCGAATCCACAAGGAATTGATCGCTTCCGTCATTCTGAGTTGAAGGACCGCTAAACACAAGGTCCCGATCACCGTTACGGATAGTTACCACTACAGAGTCGTCATCCCAACTGTAAACGACTCCTGGCTCAAAATACGCCTGCGATCGCTGTTGAATATTTTGGTTTGAGGACGAGCTCTGGGTGGTATCAATACCCGCACCGGAAACCAAAACCGCAAAGTCGGTTTCACCAAAATTCACTTCGTCATTAACAGCAACGGATAAGTCGTTACAGTCGGTGAGAGCTTGCTGCAGCTCAACACCTTGACCCGGCACGAAACCCCGATAAACAATTTGTGCAAACTCTGCCGGGCTGCTTGGACCAGGTTGAGTTAACTCCTCGCCTTCCAACACACTCGTGTTCGCGAGATCGTCGTCTCGATATGCGACCAGGCCAACAATTTCCGGTGCAGCGGCTGCGTCGAGTGTGTTTTCTGCCGGATAGCAAGCGACAACCAGATTGTCTTTCGGTCTGACGCCATCCACCTCATCGCCAGTTATGACGGTGATTGCATCAAGGCCGCCCACACGCTTTCCGTCCAGCTCCTGAACCACTTCAAACTCATTTGAGCCTTCCGCAGCACGCAAGATTACGGAGTCAAAAGTTGGCTCCACTGCGCTCTCGACTCGGAAAACGCCGACGACAGGCCGGGTATCAACCCGCGAAGCGTATACCACCCCGTCAACGGCCGTGAGGCCAGTGTATTCAGAGCGGCCGGGAATAAAACCTGGGTCGAGGATGAATTGACCACCGATATCCACGCCGCCATCGTTGTCGCCAGCGTCATCTGCTGGGGCGGGGGCGTTGTTTGATGAACCGTTACAGCCGACTAAGAGAGAGCCACTGATCAGCGCAATTGACGCTGCGAGAATCATTTTTTGCATATTAACTTCCTAATTTATTGGTGGTGGGCGGAGCATTAGTGCCGGGCATAACGTTCGCCCGGTATTCCTCCGCCCTGTGTCTGTTAGTCGAAGAGACTAGAAGCAGCTCCGGGATTGATATCCTTGAGGAGAATCGTGCCCTGTTCTGTACCATCGGACACCCATGGCTCAAAGCCCTGACTGCCATCATTTGCAAAAAAGAAGTACTTGCCTTCGAGCGATCCCGTGACAGTTGGCGGCACCTGGTACGCAATCGGAATCAGCGGAGAAGGTACGGAGTCTGCGCCAGCCGTCTGGTCGTTGATATCTTTGACTAGCTGGGTTCCCGGGTTGTTACCGTCGGTTTTCCAGAGCTCGATGCCGAAATCAGCGCCGCCAGAACCCTCGGCTGTTGCTGTGAAGAAGACCGTGCCGTCCACATCCACTAGGTTAAAAGCTAGAGAAAAGGAATTTGCTCTACCCGTCGGGCCGCGCAGAGCTCCACCGATCCCTGTCGAGCCGCCAGTGTTACCCACGTAGAAAAGATACGGATCAACTCCAGAGTCGCGCCTTTCCACAGGCATAAACACACCTAGTGAGGTGCCTGTTAGATTTTGTTGATAAGGACGGCTGCCCTCTCTGGTAGTGAGGTTAGTCACTGTACTGCCGTCATACTCGAAAATATGCAGACCAGCAGTCGAGTCCGCCACGAAATACACCTTGCCGTTGCTGGCCACCACATTCTGGGTGATATCCAGCCTTACTGTGTTGCCGCCATCATCGAACGAAATTTCCTTGATAACGCCATTCCGATCAAGCTCGTAAAGACGGGTTTCTGCATCGAGTACATTGAAGCGTCCGGTAAACAGAAGCTTGCCGTTGTAGCCCAGCCAATCACCATCTTCAATGAGTTCCGGATATTTCGCCAGCGAACTGTTCGGGTCGTTAATCGTGTCGTTGTTGGTCGCGATCTTCGCCGTCCCGGCTAACGTACCATCAGTGAAGTAGATATCGCCGGCAGCTCTATCAAAAAAGAACAAACCGTCATCCACAGAAGTCAAAGACGTTGGAGACGTGTTGCTTGTTGGGCTTCCATTGATATTTGACGACAGCACTTGTTTATTTCCGGAAACGGGGTCGTAAACCACCAGCTCGCGGCCAAAGCCATCGACCACTGCATTCATAAACAATTTTCCAGCCGCCGGCACCATATTGTGTGGCTGACCATTGCCATTGGGATAGATATCCGCCACACGCTCCGTGCCCGCGCCGGTTCCGTCAGTGGCCCAGAGTTCCACATCGCCATTGCTATCTTTGCCCGCGAAGTAGAACGTGCCGTCCAGCTCCGCCATGTAACCGCTGCCAAAACGCCCAACTTCAAAACCGTTACCGCTGTCATCAACAATTTTGATCGTACCGTCAGGGGTTCCGTCGGTTTTATACAAAAACTCGCTCGGGGCCGCAGCGAAGGCTGTGACCCCTCTTGGCTGTACCACTGAACCACCACTATCTGACGCTGCAAAAACCAAAATTCCGCTATCAGAATTATTTCCGTCGTTTCCGTCATCGTCGGCGGTGGGAGGAGTATCAGTGACCGGGTTATTGTTTGATGAACCATTACAGCCCACTAAGACTGAACCACTCAGTAGCGCAATCGCCAAGGCAAGAGTATTTTTGTCCATGTTTCCTTCCTGTAGAAATCGAGTGTAAACAGAAGCTATGTGGTATTGATCTCTTCGCATGGCATTAAACTCTGTTTCCCTAGCCTGTCGCCCCCCTCCTTTGAGTGAGTAATGTAACAAAATGTAACGGCTCGATACCATCGTAGGAACTATCCTAAGCCAACGTTACTCGCATCATCAGATATTCTGAGTATTGGCTATCAAATTTTGCAGTCAGACATGTGTGCGAGAGGCTTGTACAGTGGCGCCGTGGTTAAAATTGGCTTAAAATGTCAATTAAAAGATAACCTGGAGTTTTGCTGTTGCTTTTAATCCTTATTTCTTTGTGAAAACGATTATGAAAGTTTTAATTTTATATGCTGTTTACAAATAATGAGGGAATGATTTGAATAATGTTAATCGTTGTCAGGTAAACGAGCCGAGTAAAACCCGTTCCGTCTATGATGATGCAGAATCTGAAGCGGCCAAGTTTGAAAGTGACTATGCCGATTTACTAAACGCAGCGGATCAAAAGGCTCTTTTGGCTGTGCCAACCGATTGGGAAAATCTGCAACAGTTGGCGCTTCCAATATTGGATATGTCGGAACTGGATTCTCTCGGTAGCGTTGAGTGTAAGCGTCGGTGTCAAGCAGTACTCGGAAATATTCAGCACGCATATCGACTTATTCGCGATCAGGCGCAGGTTGTTCGCGACTGTGTTGTGAAGGACGCGCGCTTAGGACACAAGGCAATGATGGCTCGCCCTGTTCATCAGACTGAGTCTCTCGCTCGGATGAGCATTCTGGATGCCATATCTAATTGGCACTATGCGGATGGTCAGGATGAAAAGGAGACCTTGCTATACATGGGGGCGATTTCTGGGAGCCGCTCTACACTTAAGGCAGTTATCGAACTGAACAAAAGGAAGACGGAATTTGGAGCTTGGCTTCAACATTTAAAAAGTGCTTTGGGGCAAGAGAGCGGTAAGGAAGAATTGGCAAAACTCTACGCTGTTTTAATGCCAGAGGCACCGCTGAATATTCGACGGAAAGTCGCGGGCAATATGGTGCGGGAGCTGTTGCATAAACGGCTTAATATTCGACAACTGACTCGACAAATTCCGGTTGTAAGCGTAAATCCTGATAAAATTAGTTGGCGGTGGTCGGTGACACCATCGACATTAAAAATCAAAAAAAATGAACTTATTCAGTTACTGGGCAAAAGAAATGATGCTGCAGCTCATCACGATTTAAAGATCCTCGCAAATGAGAAGGCTGAAGTTTACAGCTGGCGAAAGGGAGAAACCTACGACAGTCGCATTTCAGTGTTCTGCGCAACGGCGTTTGCTAAGCAGGATCCTCTTAACCCCATTCTCAAAAACAAAAGCCTGGGAATCAAAAGCCGTTTGCCTGTATTTTACTACGCTGAACATCCGCGTGAGCAGATACCAACTTTCCAAATTGCCTCAGACGATGAATTGCGTTACCAACGTTCGACGAAAATTGAACGGGACCCTTTTCTAATTTCTTTGCCAATTCATCGCTACCTTGCTGACCAATCTGCATGAGCATCAGTATGCTTACCGAATTTCAGATGGCACGTTTGCGGCCTGAGGAACGACGTTTACGTTGATCAGCATTGACATAAATTTGCTCAGTAAATCCTGCGCTCGAGTGACCAAGCTCTTCGGAGATGTGTCGTATATTCGCTCCACCCTCGATGGCCTGGCTAGCACCGGTGTGCCTTAAATAATGAGTCTCTGAGGCAATAGCTGTAAGTTGGATTGCCTCGTCGAGGAAGCCATCAGCTTTCATTTGCTGAACCGCCAGCATAATGCCCTCTTCGCAAATGCGCTGAATCTGTCGCGAACCCAATCCTCCGCCACGCCTTGATGGAAGGATTGCACCGTGTTCTCCAGGTAACGGAAGGGGAGAGGGACACCCGATATGGGAACGCCATCGTTTTATATATGGGATATACTCATCTGGACATGTTATTGAGCGCTTTTTGTCACCTTTACCTAACGTGGTGTATACCCAGAATTCTTCTCCATGTTGTACCTGTTGCTTGAAATCCGAAAATACGGGCACTCGAATTTGGCCATCAACGAATCGAACGGATAACTCACTGATTCGTAGGAACAAGGTCTTCATTGTTATTATGATGAATAAATGGCGTTCAAAATACGAATTCACGTTCGCGGACTGTTCTAGTGTGTTCCGTATGTAAGACCATTGCCAATCGGTGTAGCGACGGACAGTATTTTCTTGTTGATTGAGAACGATACTTGGTTTTGCCCGAGTGTTTCGGCGACGAACCTCTAGGAATGGATCCGCCGAAATAATTTGATGTTGGCGCAGGAACCGAAAATAACTTGTTAAGGCTGTTCTTGATGACTGTAAGCTGACTGAACTTGCTTCGTATCGTTTGGTTTTTGATCGCTGATTTGTGAACGGTCTCCAGCGAGGGTTGATTGCTCGGCTCCCTTGGTTGTTTTGAAATCCCGAAAAAATGCTCGGCGCGACCCATGAAGCTGGAGGCGTTTTTAAAAATTTGAAGTAGCTGGTGACAACTTGTGAGTCGACGTGAACAAGCGTGCGCTCTGAAACTACCCACAGGTAGTTCAAAAATCTTTGAACTTCGCTTCGAAATCGATTGTAGGTTCCCGGGACTGCTGAGTAATCACTGAGATATTGGAGACTTACTTCCAAATCCCGAAGCGCTTGATCGGAATTAACAGATAGACCCCCAATGGCATTGCGCACTGCGGGATAACCACCCTCCTGAATCTGGCGATCCAGGTGAGATGCAGCGTCAATAATGGGGAAGCCCTTAAAATTTGTCATTGCTAGGTATCTTGCTGGCTAGAATCGTTAACTCGAACTTTTCGAGGACGAAGAGTAATCAGGTTATGCGAAGTATAGCGAGAGAAATCCCTATGTCAAATACTGATAAGTATTTGACATAAGCAGCCGAGCCCCTCATTTGTCCTTGGGATGCTCTCTCGGTGAAAGCAATGTTTTGGTGAAGTCTATCACCCGAATCACTTTCAATATCGCCATTGTTGTACGTTGTCCCACAGCAGAGTGAATGTGAAAATAGGATGGTTGCTGTTCTCAGCTTAAATTTTTAGAATTATGGGTTTAATTAGGATATAGATCTACTTATTCTTGTGACGTTGAGGATTCAGGCTAGATTGTGGGTTTTTGCGATCAAGGACAACGTACAACATAGAGGAGTGAAACGAATACGGTCGGCTAGCAAAGATATTAGTTCCAAGCACTACTTACTCTAACTCGCCTCTTCTAGTTTTATGGTGCAAACATCAACAATTTTGTTCGACGTCGACTTGCCAAAATAAAACCCAGGATCAAACCGATCATGATGAGTAGCAACTCACACGGAGCCGCTGTTGTATCTACCAGCGAGTCAGTATTCTCCCATACTTCGACAGTTTTCAATAAGTTCAACCATGTGGCTGGCAAGAGGGACCCCATCAACCAAACGAGCAAAAAGAAAACATAATGCCAACCCATCCATATAATGAGTGGTACTTGCTGCCTGATTGGAGAACATGGATATTTTTTGTGTATTCTTTGAAGCCTCCCGGCATCCCTCAAGGAAACGAGGCCCACGGCTGAACCAACAAAACCAACCCATGACCCGAGGGCCTGGTTCAGAGGGTTAATTGCGTTCGTAATCGAGTTCGATGGTGATAGTCGAACCTCGGATCCGGCAATGGTTAACAAAAGATCGAGTAAAGACAACCACCAGAGGGGCGCCGTTACTGCGACGAGGCCCATACCGAAGCACGTTAGAAGCAGTTGATGGGTTAACCAGGCCCATTTCCATCGTCTGGGGTTAACGCGCTTCACCTTTCAAGGCAATCTCATATGCTTAATGATTTTCTCCAACGGATAACTCCCTGTCGTTTTAATCTCCCAAACTGGGCACGACCGGTAACACAAGGCTGGAAGGTGTATCCGGTCCGAGATGCAGGGTCATTTTTCCAAGGAGCGATGGGATCAGCGACGTCAATACCGGGGCAAGGCCCTGTGCAACATTGCTGGTATTAATCGACACTCGCAGGGACTGGCCTGGCTCGACGAAAACGCTCGTTGGGAAAATTTCCACCGATACCTTTCGGATTTCACCAGGCGTCAAAGGATCTCGGTCCTCTAACCGGAAGGTGTGCCACGGTTGAAGCATTTCGCCATCGATGATGCGTGATCGATTCTCGTCGACCGAATTCATGCTAGCGGTTAGTAGCCCATTGGTCACCGGAGTCGTCGTTCCATTGGGATTTACCAAGTCAATCCGTACGGATAGCTGCACATCAAATGCGGTCGTTGAAACCCAAAGGTCAGCCTGCATTGGACCGTTGAGGTACAGGCCTCCGGCTGGCACATCCAGTTCGAATTTTAGAGCTGCCAATTCCGATAAACGGTTATCCTCCAGGCATGGAATAGGCAGTAATCCCGTCAGACCGGCCGTCCATTGCGTTGTACTGAAACTGCATAACCCATTGAGAGGCTGTTGCAGCGTGGACAACTCTGACTCGCTTGCCGGAAGCATCTCCGTCATGGTTCCAGATTCACCTAAAAAATACCGTTGTGCTTGAATATCAGGGTGGGGCCACTGACTGGTGGTTTCATACCTTTCGAGACCTAGAACGTACTGCGTAACGTTTGGCTGCTGTTCTACGTTGGTATCCAATCCCATGACGTACTCATCAAACCATTGCAGCCGCATCTGATCCAGTGTTGGAACGCCATCACGTGGTAAACCGTCGTCTGGTATCCCCGCCGCTTCTATATGCGTCCACGGACCTATAAGCAATTTGACAGGTACTCTCCCGTTTAAACGTTCGAACCACAATGGTTCGCTTCGTTGAAACAAATCGAAAAGACCGCCAACAAGAAAAGTGGGTACGTTGATACTGTCTACTTTTTCGATGGGTGGCCTGACGGCCCAAAACTCTTCATCAAACGCGGTATCCGACGCACCGAGTAAGGCTTTTAGAATAGTCGGCACCTGGAAATCCACTACCGCACCGGTGAGACGCTCTGGTATGGCCTGAAGGAATGCCGTTGGGCTCGTCGGTAACAACTCAATAGGCAGAAGGCCGAGTCCAGTCACGAGCGCCATCCAAGAGGGTATGAATGTGGCGTTCACGTTCCCACCGGTAAATACAATATCTCGGTAGCCGTCCCCGATTGGCACAATGGGAAATGATGCTTTAATCGCCGGGTGATTAAGCTGTGAAGTGAGAATCGCAGTAATACCCAGATATGAAATACCTTCAACGCCAATGCTGTCTTCAACCCATGGTTGGTCCACTACCCACTCTACCACCTCAAGGTAATCCGCCTGCTCAATTTCACCAAACGCTTCCCAGTTCCCCCCAGAGTTACCGGTACCTCGCACGTCGACAACCACGTGGGCATAGCCCCGTTTTACCAAGAACTCATTGGCACCGCCCAATTCTGGTATGAACTGCCCGACCGATGTGTTGTATGAGGTTTGAGTGAGAACCACTGGAAACCGGCCTTGTGCTGGCTCATTTGCTGAGAATCCCGGCAAAGATACTTTCACGAAGAGCTCAATGCCGTCTCTCAACGTGATTGTGTCTGCGGGCAGCGTGACTGCGTGGGTGTGGGTTGGTGCCCTTTGATAAGACTGCCAATTGCGAGCCTCGTGCTCGTTTACGGGCCGTGCCTGTGCGAGAGTTGCCCTTGACCCAAGTGCCATGACGGTTCTTTCCGGGCTCGGTTCGGAATTATCTAGGGCCAACTCCTCAGGCGCAGCATTTGCCGGGGATTCGGTCGTCACAGAATTTGCTCCGCTAGAGGAAGACCCTCCGCATCCTGTTACTACCATCGATACAAACACAGCGGTTAAAAGAGATTTGTTTAGCCATTTCTTATTCATGAAAAGAATCCTTTAGCCCGAATCAGTCAGAACCACGACCTCAAAGGCCAGTATTACGACAAGATTGGTTGCATCCTATGGCACGGCTGACGGTACACAATGGCAAGCCAGCACCTTAATAACATCACCTCTTCGATGCTGACCTTTGCCATTTGGACACAGGGAAATCCGACGGCTTTTAAGCCGCGTAAAGAATCACTCAAACGAGCACTGTCACTTACTCTCACTGGTACGCGTTCATGCAAGAAACGATTCTGAGTGTTGGGCCACGCCCATCCGTGTGTGAATTAGCAAGGCAACGCAAACGTTTCAGGCGAGAAGCTGCGCGGTTGAACCGTAGGTTTCAAGACCACCCCGCTATTGACGTCGCAGACCTTACAATTCGGGAGGGTGATTGGTCGGTGTCGATGGTTCTCTCTGTCCAATCGTTCAGGGGGTTACGCGAGCAGTGGCTGAAAGATGTGTTTCGGACTTTAACTCCGCATTCAAAGATAAACATAGCCTTAATTGCGGACACTCAAGACGGTAACCTCCAACCACGCACATTTTGGGTCGATTTATGGTTATTGCCCGCTTTCAGTGTCTTGGCATGAGAAGTCCTGGATAAGTCCTCTTTAAGTCTACCGAAGAGACCTTTATCGGAAAGCACTTTTCCATGCTAAGAGACCGTCGATCAGCCAATACCAGGCGTAGCCTTGTGCTGACACTTATAGCTCTGTCCGCTTTGGCTGTGCACCTTGGGGACTTTAGCCATCTTGAAGCATGGCTTATCGGAGTGGCTACGGCTGTAGCCAGTCTCAAAATGGCGAACAAGTAAAAGTCGTCAGCGAGGCAACATGCCTAAGATTGTGTTAACTAACAATCTTCAAACCCAGTTTGCGAGGTTACAAAACACGGATAGCTGTTCCCTTTCCGGGTTCCATTGCCTGTACATGGCCCCCTAGGCAATTTCCCTTTCGCCTGCTGGCAACTGTTTTT
>CATOSE010000111.1:0-13778 GCA_951812265.1 Taphrorychus bicolor | reverse complement strand
GAGCTCTTCACGAAGCTGCCATCGCATACGGATACAAGGTGTCCGATAGAGGGCTGAGTATGGTGCGACATCCTAGTGTTCGCACGGCCGACGACATTCGGCGCGTAGCACGATTGACACGTGAAGAGCTCGCTTGAACCCTTATGGTCGATGTTGCTTGCTATTATGATTCGTAGAAGAAATCATGATGAAGTAATGTAACAACAGTGACCACCTCCGAGGGTATGGGGAGGTGGTCACTGTTGTTTCGACAGGGCGGTGAAGCATATGGAGAGCATAAGGAAAATACTGGACAGTAGCCATGACGACTCAGAGAAGCTGGCACTGATAGCAGAGGTGTCTACGTCCGAGGGTCGCAGAGAGAAAGTGCTCACACTCGACGAGGCCATACCGCTCTTGAAAGCCGCCGGCGTCATCAGGTATAACTCCATCCCACACGGCACCCTGCGGGACATCAAATCTCTCGCACCGTACTATAGCTACCATGCTGAGATAGCGGGGGTGGAATACGGTTTACCGTTATCACAATGGGCTGTCATCGTACCGGACTATCTCATCGACGGCTAGAAAGGATAAGGATAATGTTGCAGAAACTCAAGAAGAAGTGGAAAGAACATCGGGAGCTCAAAGAAACCATTCGAGGCAACCGAGCATGGAACACCGAACAGCAAAAGCATCTCGCTTCCCAGCGGGGTTACCGCTAGAAATATGGCCGTAGGAGTAATTCCTACGGCCATATTTGTACATTGTCGATTATCTGTGGTACGATGACGGCATGACCATCACACTGTCTTATGTGCGTACCCAGCCGTATGTCTCCGTCATCGTCGACGGCGTCGATGAGTTCGTCAACGAGTTCAGGAGTCGTATAGTGACCGCCGACCAGGCACTGGACTACCGTTATGCACGAAGCGGTCACGAATTTCATGTCACTGTTGCGGACTGGAAGGAAACGAAGTCACACTCCGTCGTGGTGCCGGATGAGGTGACGTTCGTCGCTCACGGCATTGGCTATGTCGGTAAGGATGATGGTCGTGAGGCCTGGTTTGTCGTTGTTGACTCACCGGAGCTCGCCGAGGCTCGAGCAGCAGCGGGTTTGCCGCCGAAAGATTTCCATATCACTCTGGGTTTCATGGGTGGTGGCGATGTTCATAACGTCACCAAGGACGTAACAACACTGATTTGAAGGAGAAACATGAAGACTAGTTCCGAGGCTGCTCGCATCATTATCGACAATGTCGATAATGATTCCGATGTCATTTATGTGTCAGGCCCTATCTCTTCAGGGTTTCTTAGTTCTCTCGATGTCACGTCTCGAGTAGAGACGAATTGCATCATTCTGTCGAAATGGGCGGAGAAGAGCAAAACCTGGTTCGGGCATGACCGCACTATCATCAACCCCGGCGAGGTCCAGGCGGTAGGTGATCTGAATTGGCCTCCGCATGTGTGGGATGATATGTGGCGTGAAGTGATAAACACTGTCGACATACGATCCGCGGTTCTCACTCCTGGCTGGACGGAATCGAACGGATGCCGGGCGGAGATTCGTATTCTCCATGAAAAGGGCGTAGATTTTTACCTGGCTACCGATATCGGCCCTATGCCTGTTTCCCGTACTGTCGTCGGTTTCGCCCTGGCGAAAGTGACCTGGTGGTGAATCCTTCCGATAGGCAGATCGGCCGCGAGATTCGATTGTTCGGCGGTAACGGATCGATTGTCATCGGCATTTTCGGTATCTTCGCACTCGCCGCGGCACAGTCGAATAACGACCCGAACCTGTACACCTTCACCTCTGCTATCAGCGGTACCGTCGGTGTGATTTCGCTCATCCAATTCGTGGTGCTGAGCAGGGAGATATATGTCTTCGAGCGCCTGAGAGAAGCTAATCTGGTCTATAGCTTGGGTTTGGTCATCATCCTGCCGTTGAGCGTCTATCAGATTTTCATTCCATTCGCGACTGTTACTATCTTTATCGTGTGGTCATTCATACTCGGCGGAGTGCAGAACAGGATAACCCGATCGGAGCTGAAAGCACTAAAGGCTGAAACACCCGGTGATGTACCTTCGTAAATCGGAGCATGTTGCACATACGTTATTATTATAGGTAACATCTGCGAAAGAAAGTTACGAATATGCGAAAAATCATCGTTGCGGCTTTACTACTGTGTTCCATCCTGTCTTTGGGTGCATGCAAGTCGGAGGATACCGAAGATATACCGGGCGCTTCCGTGCTCAATAATCTTTCTACCGACAAGATAGAACCGTACGTTCGGGAGATTATCAACAAGAGCGATACCCTTGTTTCCGATGAGGTGAAATGCGACGGTGACATGAATAAAATGATCGGCGGCCGGCTCGAATGCAAGTCCCGATACTTCGACAAATGGACTCCCGTTGCCGTCGCCGTCAACAAGACCGACAATAAACTACAATTAGATGTTTCAGTAGATGGTAAATCAATCGGACGATTGACTCCACCACTATAATACGGACAGGATAACGACATGGATGCCGCAGAAAACCTGGTGAACGCATGGTTCCTTCGCATGGCGTCATCTGTGCTGTTGAATGATGTACCAGACCATACAACAGCAGTTTCCACACTGAACCAACTGGCTGACAGGTTAGAGGCAGAAGCGTTGCAGCATGTACCCGCTGATGCAACCCTCCCTCACAGCAATGGATGGGATGAGGGACCTTCTATCGCGGACGTAGAATCAGCTATTTCTCTCGCTAACTGGCATGATATGGATGATAACTGGCTCAACAGCCTCATAACATTCCATTCACGCCATCTATCTTTCGAAGCAATGTTGAACAATACCTCCGCAGCCGTCAGCTGGAAGCATTACTGTAAGCTGTGTTGGACCGATATAAGAGATTTACCGGAATGACAAGGATCACATCATGACACAGCCCACCCCTGAACCAACTGAACCCACCACCGAGGGGCAACAGCTGCAACAACAGCCGGCAGCGCCACAGTATCACCCCGGTTACTACGCACCGGCATATGCCGCACCGGCGCAGAACAACACCGACAGTAAAATCATTGCTGTCATAGTTGCGGCATTCCTGAGCCTGATTATCGGTATCGCCCTTGGAGCCGCCGTCAGTGATGCCATCAACGATCAGAACAATTCCACCGAGCATTCCCGATATTACAAGCACGATCACTCCAAGCATGACCATCTCGGACCACAGTACGGTAACGACTTCGGACCCCAGTACGGTGATCGCGATGACAGAATGACCATCCAGCCGTTCCCAGACAGGACCAACGAGCAGGAAATGCCCGAGGTACAACCGAACGACACCACTGCACCGGAAATGCCAGGGGCTCAGCCGAACGATTCGTCATCTGATGGTTCACAGCCGTAAAAGCACTTTTGAAAGGTAACTGCCATGACAACAGCCAGTACAGTTGACAAAGGCATAGATACTGTCTCACAACGATTGATAGATTCTTCTGTTCGATTATCCCGTAACGCAATGACGGAAATCGATTGGGATCAGCCCATGGAAGAAAGCAAGTATGGTTGCAGTCCAGAATGGTCATCTCTCTACGGAACGGATTACTGGGAAGAACTGTCGACAGATCAGCAACGACAATTAACGCGCTACGAGTTCGCGTCCATTATGAACATCGGTATCTGGTTCGAGATGATCCTGCAAGAAATGATCGTTCGTGACCACTACATGGGTGACTATCATCGCCCTGAGTTCCAGTTCGCCCTCACCGAGATTGCAGACGAGTGTCGCCATTCGATTATGTTTGCTAAAGCATCCCAGAAAATGGTGAACACGTCATATCATCCGTCTAGGGCTGTGGGTTTCGTGGGCAAAATGTTCATGAGGACAGCACGGGCGGAAGTCGCATATACCAGCATTCTCATTGCCGAAGAGATTCTCGACGTCTTCCAGCGAGGAAGTATGCGTGACGATCGTGTGCTGCCCTTCATCAGGACGGTCAACGAGATCCACGTCCTGGAGGAATCACGTCACATGAAGTTTGCACGCGAAGAGGTCATCACCGCAATGGAGAACGTCGGCGCTGTACGCCGGCAGGTCAGCGGCTTTGTTATTTCGATCGTTGCAGCTATCATATTTACGAGCCTGATACAGTCGCGGGCATACTCGGATGCCGGCTTGGATTCGAGACGGGCCGTGAAGCTTCGTAGAACCAACCCGCATTTTCGTTCCATGACCAGGACCGCATGTGCACAACTCATGAGATTCCTGGACAAGCAGGGTTTGCTGACGAAGCCGGCTGCAAAGATTTACCGTACGGTCGGTCTACTCTGACTGTACAACAACATTCAGACAAGGTATGATACGTACATGAGTCAAGAGATGCAAGCTCGCCTGGAGGCGAGTGACAATGTCCGGGTCAAGGAACTGCGATCCGGCATCGTGTCATACAATTTCACCCGTAAGACGTTCTGGGATCATTTGTGGGATGAAGACACTATTACCGCTCGAGGATTGTTCATGCGCGATGGTGAAGTCGTTGCGAGGGGCTACGAGAAATTTTTTGGCCTCGGAGAAAAGTACGGTTACACCAGGGAGCAGATTCTCGACGATTTCACGTATCCTGTCGTTGTCGAAGAGAAGCTCAACGGTTACCTCGTTGTTGTATCTGTCATAGATAACGAAGTATGGGTGCTAACGAAAAGTGGTGAAACAGACTTCTCTGAGGCAGCGAAGCGGGTTCTCCCGATGCGCGGTCTCGAAAATAACCCGAGCCTTTTCGAAGGCTGCTCACTCGTATTCGAGGTCATTCTCAGTAACGACCCCCACATCGTCTCATATAACGAGGAGAAGGCGGTTCTTCTCGGTGCCATCCGTAATTCTGAGAAGTTCAGTGTGGATACCGATACCCGTGATCGTGTTGCGATCGCACTCGGCCTTGAAACCCCGAACAGCACGATCGTTCATGATAGCGACGAGCTGGATCGCATTCTCGACGAGGCCGCTTCACTGCGTGACTCCGAGGGTATCGTCATTCGTGACGGTGATGGCCGTATGGTGAAGGTCAAGAGTGACTGGTATTCACGTGTCAAGCGTCTTCGCCGCGACATCCTCCGCTACCGCAAGAACGGTGAGGTGAGCGAGGACATGAAGGTGGTTCTCAGTGTACTCGAAGACAAGGGAAAGACCCTCGATGATCTTGTCATCGAGGGTATCGGTGGCACCATTGCGGTCAACCTCCCGCTGATTTCAGACGCATTCTGATTCTTGACCACTAAGGCACCCTCGGGGATAACCCGGTGGGTGCCTTAGTCATTCATGGGATATAGTTATGGGGGACACATCACTTAACGTAAAGGAAACATATGGCGACAAAAGTCTATCCGGAAAGAACGCGGTGTGCGACATGTAGGAAGAAACTCGAGCATGTCGTACTCGAAGGCGTGTATTGTTCGTACACGTGTGCGAAAAGGACACCACCGCCAGCAGATCTCATGGCCACACCCAGAGGACATCGCCGGCAAGTAGACGGTGAATGGAAAGCAAAGAAACAGTATCGTTGCGAAGAGGACGTACCCGATAGTCTCCGTAGAGATCCGAGTACGAACATCTATATGTGTGACGGCCCTACGGGATGTTTCTTCCTGCATGTCGGTCATTCCCGGCCGGCCGACCCGGGAACGCAAGAGAAAGCACGTCTCATCAAAGACCAGTACGAGCTCGGTTCCGTTATCGAGAGACAGCGCGGCACCAGGACTCGTAAACAGATAGCTGACAAAGCGAAAATACGACCCATACGTGTCAAGGAAGTAGAAGAAGGAGTTGGTGACATCGGTTCTGTTCTCGCCGTGATGAAAGCTCTCGGCCTCAGGTTGTCTGTAGAGTTCCCTACCCGCCGCTGACGTTCTTTCCTTCTCGTGATACTGTTCGTACCATGAAGAGGAAGGTGGAGCGGTGAAGTTTATCGACGAGGGGTTGTCCAAGCGGGACATCTACTATCTCTGTCAGGCAACAGATCTGGCTCGTTTTTCATCGTGTCGGCAGCGTCATGGTGCGATCATCCGTAAATCGGGCAGAACTATCTCCGTCGGTATCAACGCACGGATCAACGATCCTCTCTATCTCGAAAACGGCGTCGCTCAGAAACATGCCGCCGTTCATGCGGAAGTCGCTGCTCTGAACGCGTGTCGCAAGGTGAACATCGTCGGGGCAACGATCTACATAGCTAGAATCCTCGTGACCGGTGAGCCTGCCATGTCCAAGCCGTGCGAACGGTGCCAGACGGCTCTGTCCGATCGTGGTGTGGTGAAAGCCATCTATACTGTCAGCCACCAGATGCAACTATGATTGTACTTATCGCCGGAGATGCACTATAGTAGATTTTAACAGCGACGAACAAAGGATGAAACAATGAACTTTGACAGCGTATTCGAGGTTGGCGACCGGGTTGATCTGATCGGTCTCATCAAAGAATATAACGGCACTCCAGGTACTGTGCGTGAAGTCATTTCGACCGCGACGCGTATCGAATACCTCATCACCTTCGACGACGGCGACGAGTACAACAACGATGCCATAGACCATGAAGAGCTGATTCGTATCTACGAGTAGTATCGTGGACGATCACTTCTCAGAAAGGCTCTCCCTGGATTTTTCAGGGAGAGCCTTTCTGCATTGTGGCTCACAATAGTCTCCGTGTGTACATGTCGAAAAACTCATGCTATGATCTGTGTATCAGTAAGAAATTACTGGTTGGTTGAACTGCCGGGACTCGAAAACTGAACAGTACATCAACTGACAAAGGATAGGACAATGCAGAAGATCCCGATGCTTCTCACAATGAATTTCGATGACAACGGAAACCGTGTCATCAGTAACAACATCAGTGCTGCTGCTCGTGCAGTGCTGACTACCGGTGCCATCGCAACACGCAAGGTTGACGGCACCGCGATGATGTTTGATGGCACTGGTTGGTTCTGCAGGCGTGCGGTCAACCAGGGAAAGAATGCTCCTGCCGGCTTCATCGGTGTTCAGACTGACAATAACACCGGTAAGACGTTCGGCTGGGAGCCAATTGCAACGTCGGGTTTTCGCAAGATGGCGATGGTCGCTATCGGTAGCCTTGCCGTCCCAGTCGCTGCTGGTTCGACATGGGAACTCATCGGCCCGAAGATCAACGGTAACCCAGAGAATGTAACCGTTCCGACTCTCATTCGTCATGGCAGCACCGCGATCACCGACTTCCCTGATATTTATACGATCCTCACCTCCGAGGACGTCATCGGTCTCCTCACTCCGTTCTTCGATGATTTCAAGGATCAGGGCATCGAGGGTGTCGTATGGTGGGTTGATGGGACACCAGTTGTCAAGCTCAGGGTCAAGGACTTCTATCCCGACATGGATTCGCGCTTTCGGAAGTGAATAGTCGGGCACACGGATACCATTGTCTGTGTGTGTCCGACTATGTGTTACAAGCTCTGTATCACGATATGAGACCGTTACATCGATTAACAGGTAAGTTACACACTTCACCTGTTCCGATCGCTCAGGATGCGATACAGTAGAAAATGACAGCCCGGGTGGCGTACCCACTCGGGCTGTCCTCCAATTTACAGGAGTTATGGGTTATAATGATAATGCTTGCCCGTGTGGACCAACGGCCGGTCAGAGACTTCTAACATCTTGGCAAGCGGGTTCGACTCCCGCCGCGGGCACTGGTTCATAGGCGATTTATGAACTTTACTCAATAGCAGAATGGATATACACGATGTAGATGTCAGAACCATTACATATCATTACCAGAAATGATCTACCCGCCGGCTACCTGTTACCTCAGGTCGCCCATGCAGCAGCTCAGTTCGGAGTAGAACATCCCGACCGTCTCAGCCATTGGCATTCTTCTTCCGAGTTCATCATCGTCCTCGGGGTGCCAGGACCTGAAGAGTTGTACTCGTTGAACAGTAATCTATCGGATGCGGTTCCTTTTATCGAACCCGATATTGGCTATGAAATGACAGCTCTTGCCGTCATACCCCACCCTGATGAGCGGTCGCGTCACCTGCGACATTTATCTCTCGCCCGGGGTAGCACTACCGCCTCTCTTGAGAATATTCGGGAGACGAGAAATTACTATGCTCGGCTCCCTTCTCTGAAATGGCATCCGCGGTCGACATGGATGATCGACCGTGCTGATTTTATGAAGGAGTTGAGCAACCATGAGTAATATGTCATTGACTACAGCGATCACAGAATGGAACCGTCCCGAAGCGAGGGATGAAGTACGTCTGCGTCTGTACCAGTCAGCAGATACTATCAATCGGGTTCAATCTTCAGCCGGCACGGCGCGGCCGTCAATCCTCACATGGACGGAGCATCTCGATACGTTCGACTGGCAAGCACTGTACTGGGATAAGAATAACGATCTGGTCTGCTACACGACCGAGGGTCAGCGTTTCGTCATACCCACCGTGTTCGTGCGTAGTGAGGTGAGGGAAGTAGCGAAGTACACGAGAGCATTGGTATGGGATATGGAAGCCCGGGTTCGGCTGCGTAAGGAAGAGGAAATCAGAGACAAGATCAAGCATGCCTCCACCGACAACATCAAGGCTGCTGAGGAAGCTGTACTGCTCGCGAAGAAGGAACACCAGTGGTTGATCGCCCTTCTTCACGAGACCGCGGAGGAACGACGCGGGTTCGCGAGCCGGGTTCGCGTCAACGTGAATCTCGTGGGGTAAGGAAATAGCGTACCACCATATGTGGTAAAATAATAGGGAACCGCGGCAATGCGGGTGACGAGAATATCGGGGAACTTGGTCAGGACGGGAACGTAGCAGCCATCAGCCGGGACGCTCGGGTACCTTCTCCATTGCCGCGGTTTCTCTATATAGATTGGAAGAACCATGAGTAAGAAACGTATTCTCAAACTACCGCCCCCACTTTTCTACACCCTCACAGCGCTGTCAGGCGTCGCAGCCGGCTATGTCGTCGTCGTTATATCGTTCACGACCACCGTACTCGGTATCCTCAATAGGAACGAGGGTGTAGACGCCCCCTGTTGACATTTCTCCCATCATGGTATATGATGGAATCATGACCGAACTACATGATGTTCCGCTGCCTGACACGATGGATCTCCACGAGCTCTCATCGTGGGCTTTCCATGTTATGGAAGCAGCCGGATATGATGTTGTCTTAGCGACAGTTCACGGCTCGTATCTGTATGGAACCGCACATGAGGGTTCGGATCTTGACTTCTATGCCGTTGTTGCGGAATGTAAGAATCACAGCAAGAAGATAGGTGACCTCGACGTCCACGTTGTCAATATTAAGACGTGGCTCGCTAATGCGTCGAACGGTTCACATCAGGCCATAGAGGTCCTGTTCAGTCCGTACGCGGTTCTCGGTGAGAAGTGGGAGCCGTTCGTGCGTACTCTGCGCCCGAGCAGGTACAACTTCGTGAAGAAGAGCCATTCGGCAGCTAAACACCTCATAGAGCGGGACGACAAGAAGAAGCACCAGCGAGCATGGACGTTGACGCGTCATGCTGTGAGTTACTTCAATCACGGCGACCCTTTCTATCGTCAGCACGTGCCGTTCATAGAGTTGAAGAGTCCATATCGGAAGTAGCCACATGATCGGGTCACGTACTCGGTCGTGTGGCTACACGTTTTTAGGGAGAAGCATGGCTATAACGTCTTTTTACCCAGATGAATTGCAGTCAGCGAAAGCGTTCCGTGCCATCAGGACCGCGGCACGGATTGTCGATGACGTCATCGATTACAACTGGAACAACGGTAGCAACAAGGTTGACGAATATGTCACTAACGTCCTTGTCCGACGATACTTCGAGATGGATACTGATGTTATTGCCAACATTGCGACCGACACCCTGGCACTGCTCGAGGACTGGAAAGCTCACGCCCACGACAACGAGCCCGATACCGAGTTCGGTGTCGTTCGGTTCTCGATCGATGATTCCCTTGTCGTTCCTGTCGCGGGTGGCAGTGTTCATGTGTCATCAACCGTCCCGCCGGCCACGATTCTCGGTGGATCGTATACTTTCGACCGTGTACGGCGTAAGGTGATACTTGCAGTAGAGTCCTTCTGATGCTGGAATATTACATTGGTGTGATATTCCTGACGCTGTCCATCGTGGTGGACATAGTGTCGAGAATAATAGTGAGAACACATAGGAAAAAATGATGATATATAGAAACGGTGTCCGAGTGTCGCTGGTCGGTAAAGAGGTCGACGACAGGGGCACCGTCAGGTATTACAAAGACGGTGAATTACACCGTACGTACGGCCCTGCAGTTATCGATGTTTTCGGTAACGAAGAATGGTGGATCAACGGTCGACGGGTGCAACCCGTTGGCGAATAGGAGAAGTTCATATGAAGCCTGAAATTATCAATGTAGATACCATCCGCGTCATTCCGGAGAGTAGCTCACCTGTTGTCTGCACCGAATGTGGTGCGTTCATCACGGCGGCCCGGGACAGCGACGGCGAGTATCATTGCTTTGATTGCGGATATATCTCCTCGCACATGGGTATCGATTATACGTCCGTTCATCAGAACGCCGCTGAATTGATCGAGAAACCCGAGGAGCATTCATGGTTCATCGCAACCGACAGGCCCCGGTGGCATCTCGGTGACGACACGGAAACCGTCATCTTATTTCCTGAGGATTTCGCCACGGATGAATCGAAAATTATCGCAGGGGACGACGGTACTTCCTTCCTGTACGAGGTGGAGGTCATCGGCGATCACGGTGGCATCATCGAATACGAAGATGTTGACCTACTCGAGCTAGACAAGGCATACATTTCACCTGATGTCGTCCATAACCCCGGAAGTGTGACCCTTTTCGTCAATCGTGGTAACATAGCGATTGTTAACAGATGGAAAGTAACACCACACGGCGTGGAACTAAAAAACAAGAGGAGATAGCCATGACAAACATCGTATACGGTGACATTTTCGAGAAGCCCGTCACCCAGCCCACCCTGTTTCTCAACGGTGTGAACTGTCTCGGCGTCATGGGCGCGGGTATCGCACTTCAGTACAAGCTCCGGTATCCGCGTATGTTCGAATACTACAAGGAACTGTGTGACGAGGGTCATTTCGTCCCCGGTGGCTACCAGCTGTGGCAGGAAAACGATTCCAGTAACGTGACCATCGGTAATGTCGCCAGTCAGCACTCTTTCCGTGATGCGACCGTTTCATGGCTCACCAGGAGTGTGACGAGTGCGATCGACGAAGCTCTCAGTGCCGACGTCAAGGAAATCCGCAGCCCGCTCATCGGTGGCGGACTCGGTGGTCTCGACGCCGATGTCGCACAGTCGACACTGGTCGACATCCTCGATACGTACAGCGATCGCGCACAGTGCGATCTTTACCTGTACAAGCCCGCATCATGATGGTTACGCTGACAGACTCGCTGTCATCCATCGCCGATGAACTCAGAGATGGCAAATCGATACCCGAACATGTGGCTGAGGATTACATCAATTTTTTCATCATCGTGTTCGCGGGTAATTCGACGAAGTTCATTGATTCAGATGCCATCTTCGACGAGTTGTTCATCAAGGTCGATTCTGGTGAGAAAGTCATGAAGCGATATGAGTGGAACGGACTCGATATTACAGCTACTATTCACAAGCACATGTCAGGGTAAATCATGGACGTCGACACCGGCTACATTCCGGCAACACACATCGAGATAATCTCACCGTTTCTGACCCTCCTGTTCAGAGCTCTTCTGATCGGTTTAGGTCTCACAATTGTGGTTCTGGTGATATATCTCGTGAGTAAGGCGCCGGCACCGCGGCGTTACCTCACCGGATTCAAAATCGCGCTGTCGTATACGGTGTATGCCGTATTCGCTTTCCTCATCGCTCATCTCATCGCCGGCCCGGACTACAAGGTCGTGAACCTCAACACCGACGTACTCATAGCAGGCGAGAAGCTGCTACAGGGTGACGTTCAGAGTCGGGGCCCTGGACTCGATGATCCACTGAACGATACCGAAGCACATCAGGCACTTGTCATGGACAAGGAACTCAAGGTGAGATCGGATAGTTCATTCCACTCCTCGCTGTCCGCGAAAGTGTACGGTCATGACTGCACGGGTGACGTATGGTTCGACAACGGTAAATCCCGGGTTGTTCTCCATTGCCGGCCCTAGATATATTTTCTATCCGATCACGCTATTATTGAGCATAGCACCATGATCTTTCCATCACTTCGCAGTACGACAGGGTCCCGCAATGAGTTATATCCCGCCTGCCGAACTCACTGTAATCGGTTCATTGTTATCGGCCGTTATCGTGACCATGGCAGTTATAGTGAAAAACAAGGCTGAATTGACGTTGCTGCCGGCTACGTTATTGCATGAATTGACCCATATCGTTTCTGGTAAGTTATTCAAAGCAAGGAACCCGCGATTCTCCATCAATCTTGACGCTACGGCCATGACGATACAGTCAATGCCGATAGCGAAGGGGCCGATATCGTGGTTCGGCATATTTTTCGCAACAGTGAGCGGCTATTTCGGGCCTCCCGCCTTCAGCATCCTTGCAGCTGTGGCGATCAGGCACGGACTACCACAGATTTCGGGTATCGCGTTCCTCATATTTCTGGTATGCGCTATGGGGTTATCGCAGGACATCAAATCATTGCTGATAACCGCGGTGCCGTCGGTGTTCGCCGCTGTACTGACATTTTTCTACTATGATTCACCACATGCCATTGCCGTCATCATGACGCTGACAGCGATACATATAGCCATCAGCGGTGTCGGTCAATCCGTCAATCAGCTCCTCAACGTATTCCTCAACGGCGGCGCGGAATGCGATGCCACGATCATCATGGAGCTCTCCCAAATTCCCGCGGGATTATGGGCCGTCATTCACGCCGCGGCGAGTATCGCCGGAGCCACTCTCACATTACTATTACTCATTTAGGAGTTCACCATGTCGAAGACGATCATCAAAGCACTCGCATGTCTCAGTATATCCGCTTCCCTGCTCACAGTAGGAGCCTGTAGTAAGGACAAGAAAGACGTCACAGAAGAGGCAAAAGCCGTACCCACCGTAAGCACCTGCGGAACGAACCCGGTCGAGAAGCCGGCTAATCTCATCCTCGGATGCGATGGTACAGTCACTTTCTCCGACATAGAGTGGAAGCAATGGGACGATACCAAAGCTTTCGGTTCCGGAACGCTGTCGTTGAGGGGATGTGATCCCAACTGTGCTGACGGTAAAACTGAAACACAAGAGAACGTCGCGATCACACTCGATGGTGTCAGTGAGGACAATAAGTACAGTACAGCAACCTATGACGGCAACATTTTCCGCCTCACGTAAAGAGATGACTACCATGAGTAACAAGACAGTAGCGCTTGTGTCTTTCGTACTGGGAGCGACGGTCGCCGTCATCATAGCTCTGTTTCTCGTCCTCATCGTCTTCCATGACGACATTGACAAGCACGATGCCGGTTCTTCATCTAGTACGACATCTTCCATTCCTACTGTTCGAATCAAAACACTTCTACTGCATCATCCATAGCGATACATGCCCCCGGCTTTACAAAAAGCCGGGGGCATGATACAGTCATGACCATGAACATTTTCCAGGATTTGAAGACCGCGCTCGATTCCAGCCAGCCGACTAACATCGTCATCGTTGCCGCATTCAAATATATTGCTCCCAACAAGAGCACTACTCATAACGTGAATAGCTACTCAGCCTTTAGTAAGAGCTATCTCGCCGTATACAACCGGCCGACAGGTACGTTTCATGCTCT
>CATOSE010000109.1:0-12686 GCA_951812265.1 Taphrorychus bicolor | reverse complement strand
CTGCTATGTTTCTCATACGTGACCGGCACGCACGAGGAGGTTTTGTGCCCTCGCCAATATCAAGTTTCCCGTGATGCATGCATGCATCCCGTCAATATCTGCAGCCCCTTCACTTTACCCGCACCAGCATTGCATTGCCTGTGCCTGTATCTCCCTCCCCTCGCGTGCAAATCACGGGTGTCTTTTTGCGCACGACAAATTCTGTAGCCATGCTGCCACTTTCAACCTCGGATTGGCCTATGACTATCAGCAGGATAAGGCCACCCCTGCTTGGCACAAGTCACCTCAGCCTGCTGCCTGGGCCGACCTACTTCTTTTCGAAAGACACCAATTACGTTCACCTGATCGTTTTAAACGCGCTTGGTGACACAGAGGGGCCGTCACACTTCACTCGCAATCACTTGTACATCAGACCGCAGCAGGTGGCTGGATCAAAAGATTGCAATGACACGATCTTCACGATCGTCAGTCTCCTCGTTGCACCAGCTGCGCCCGTCTGTAAGCAGCCTCAGCTCTATCGTACAGGTTACGACGAACACGGTGTCCTTCCGCTGCCGGCCGCTGTCGAGACTGCCGCCACTGTTGAGATTGACGTTGTCGAGACTGCCGCCGCTGTCGAGGCTGCCGCCGCTGTCGAGACTGCCGCCGCTCTCGAGACTGCCGCCGCTGTCGAGACTGCCGCCGCTGTCGAGACTGCCGCCACTGGTGAGCTGCCTCCGTCTCCCGTGCTGCCACCTGCCGTTTCCCCTGCGGATATATCTACAGACAAGGCAGCCGAGTGGCTGGCTGGTGAGGCTTGTGATATCGAGGTTGATGCGGCTACCGCTGCAGAGCCGCAAGGTCTAGCAAGGTCTAAGCGCTCCGGTCGAGCCCGACACATTTGCTGCTCTCGGCCTTGATGTGGATCTCACTGACATGGCGCCTATTTTTCATCCTGTTACGCACGAACGCCTTTTTGCCTTATCGTTCAGATGACCCAGCGGCACGAATTGCTGCTAACGCTGCTGCAGCCACCACCTCCCCTGTTGTCAATCTCGAGTGCCCTGCGCGGCATGTTGCCTCCATATATCACTTGCTTTCCTGTGTCTACGACACACACACGGCTTCTTTTGAACATGACGAGTCACGAGCTGGCAGTTGTATACCTTTTAGTGGTCCCCGCGAACGTTAGCTAGAGTGCAAACCCGCCCTAACCTCTGTTGAAATTCACTTTCTAGTCTTGTACTCTGTACCCTGACCCTGTGTACCGGGCCTCAGGCTAATAGACCAATAGCCAGTCTTGTACCAGTTAATTAATTCAGCTTCGGATAGAGTGCCCACGGTGGCGGACCTCCACAGCCTGCGTGGCTTCAGCGGCCCTCACAGTGGCCGCATCCTACTCCGACTGGTAGCACCTCAGTCCCTTCGGGGCTCTCGAGGTACCCCGCTTACCACTGCGCTATCGAGCCCATGGCTCCGCTGAAACGGGGCAAACTGCCCACGGTCTTCGATCAAGACCTGGTTGCGTCTATCATTCAACATGAGGAGGATGTCTGGGACTCTTCCCCGATGCGCATGCCCGGGTGGTATGCCAAGCTACGCAAGGACATCCCCACCGCCGACGCATCCTTTGATGCCCTCATCAGACGCGGTTACCGCTCATCACGCGGGAAAGTGTGCTGCGTCAGCTCCAACCATGCAGCAGCGTTAATGGACCGGTCTTTTGGTCCCTTTGACTATGACAACCCCTCTCCATGTGACCTTTCCACTCACCCAGCCATCATGGCCAAAGCAATGGTCGGATTCGCCTTCGCATCTGACCCTTCGCTGGCCGCGGGCGCCCCAGGACCGGCGCCCAACCTGACCGTTTTGCATAATCGTTATGTTGAGGGCCCTTAAGAGATTGACTCTCTAGACCTCACGCTCAACCAATGGATACTTTCGCGCATAGGCAACGAAACTGTACGAGACGACTACGAAGCCAAGCCCGGAGGTAGCGGCCGAGACCTTTTGCGCATACTCGGGACGGATGCGGCCTAGGCATTATCGCCCAAGGCAGCGTCAGCACTTCTGGGCTGCCTCACATCACTCTTTGAAGTGGGGCTGCCTTCGCTCAGTGTGCCTAGCTTCAACGACTTGTCCGGCGCAGCCAAACGAATCAACCAAGCATTGCCACTTGCGACCGGCAAGCGCCGACCTGATTCCATGATGGCCGAAAGTCTGGCCAGTGTGGTGTCGCGTATATCAGATCAAATGGAAACAGCACTTTTTTGTCAGGATGCAATTACAGTTCGCCGAGGGTGACCTTACCAAAACCACAAAATGCATACTCGAGGTCCTTGGCGACGCTGACGCTGACTCCGGGAGATCGAATATGGTCGGGTACGGGGCCGCAGGCCGAGGCAGAGGCCGAGGCAACGGCAAAGACGCTAATAAGGATCGTAAACCCGGGCCGGGGCTCAATGACACCTGGAACCCTCGCGAATGGGGCCCTTGCCGCTGGAAGTCTCAGTATGGTTGCGACGGCAAGCATTTCAACAGCAAATGCCCCAAAAGAGCCGACGCCGATGCAGCCAAGGCTGCCGAGGGTACAGCGATCGCAGCCGCTGGCATAGTTGCGTCCCCCCTCCGTTCGTTACTCGATGGTGTGTCAGGCAAACCCAAATCCATCCAGCTTGGCTCCGCAAGCGGCGAGCCAGTCGGCGCGCGAGGCGCGGTGGCTGGCCCAACCGACTCCGACCGCCATGTGGCGCTACGGCTGGCAGAATTGGGACTGATCGCCGGGCTCATCGAGGACGATCAGGACGATGCGTCACAGCGTCTCAGTGACGACGAAAGTCCCGCGATGTCGAGCGACCAACGGTACGAAGACGCGGACGGTTCGGATGTCGAAAGGCCACCTCTCAGTCCTCGCACGCGCGCTCTCAGGCGCGCTCCTTCACCGCGACGCTCTCAACTGTCAGCCTGCCGATCGTACCCATCCAGCGTCCCCCGGCTTCTGAGAAAGATGAAATCAGTGTTGCCTTATCAGAGCGACGATCCGCCCTCTACCGGGAGATATCAGCCGCCGGCATGCCCCACGAAATGCTCGAGGGACACACCGCGCAATTTTCAATCAAACACCCCTTCGGCCCATGGCGAAGTGTTGAAACCGTACACTCATCGTTTGATGAACTTGCGTCATTCGTCCGCTCATCCTGGTTGCGCATCCAGCGAGAGTCGGACGGCAGCGGCGACCGGCAGCAGTCGGATCCTTCCGTGGGCGCTCCTCCGCGCAATCCTTCGCCCGCCCTCGATGCGGTCGAAGCCATTCAACAGCACCCGCTGATGCCGTCGTCATTCACTGCGTCCGATATGCTGGCTGCTGTGGAACTACTGCGCGCCATGCGGCGCGACCCCAGTTACTCGGATGCACCACGACGCGATGTGCGCGGGCAACGCTATCGCGCATGTGGCGCTCCGGCCACAACCCGCCTCCGCCGCCGCGGTCGAACTGCCCAATCCTTCCCGAGCGAACGGGCCGCTGGCGTCTGCGTTTGCCGGAGCTGCGTCGGCAGCAGCGGTTCTGGCGGCCGCGCTCGCCACGCGCGCGCTTCTCGACGCAGGTGCGCTGCTCCCACCATTCACTCGAACTTCCACGGCCTACGCATTTGTGGCCCCCCTCGTGATCCTGTGCACGGCGGCCACCTGCGTTGCCTTCATGCTCACGTTCATCGTTTACCGTCCTCTGTGGCTTATATCGCGCTGGCTCGGGCGCTCGTAGGCTAACGCCCAACACCGGGGAGAGCGCCTCTCCCCCTTTGGCGCCCCACGCCATCGATGTCCCACTTCTCGCTACGAACGCAGTTTCGATGACTCGACACTAGCCTGTGGCGCCTCATTTTCAGAGCCTTGGCGTCTATATACTGCCCCTTGGTCGCTCGCTTCCCTGACCATATTCTGGATCCTACATGTCGGGGCGATGCTGCTCGGGGTTCTTGACGCCGACGCACCCGAATACGACCGAACGGGGCACGGGATCATCATCAATTGGAGCCTCCGGGACCTCTCAGCGGTCGCTCTCCGCCGATTAAAGGGAAAGGGGGCCTCCGTTGCCCTCCGCGTCTACCTCGCCGCCTCTCGACTCCAATTCTTCCTAGCCCGATGACGACAAGCATGGCGGCTTCGAGGGGTTCGCTTCCGCGGCGCGGCGACGCAGGGAACCGCACGGCTCGCTTCGCACATACCGCGGTCATGGATCTCCTTCCCCCCACGAAAGTTTCAGCTAATGTCCCTCGTTCGTGCCTGCGTCATCGTTCTAGCTCAATGGCTGCTTCTCATCGGCTCCACATGCTCCTCCGACAAGCCAACGGCGCCCGCCTCAGTCGCTACCGTCGCGATGGCTGCCGCCGCCCACGCTCCGCCGGCTCCGCCCTCGCTTCACATAGATCTGCGCGCCAGTGAGCATCGTTGGGCCACGGACGCACGCGGCCTGTCGTACGGTGGCGCCAAACGACACAAGAGCCGACGATCTCGCGGACTGCCCGTCGGGGCGCGAGCCATCAGCCTAGTGGTCGACAGCGGCGCCAGTTGGCATATACACCCACATGTGAGAGATCTGACTTACGTGCGTGAGTGCACCGATACTATGTCGGGGCTTGACCGAATCGTCCGTCGGGCCACCCACATCGGCGACTTGCCGGTGCTTGCGCGCACCGGCGACGGCAACCACCGCCGCGTCATCATCAAGGATGTTCGGATCTTCCCGGATTACGACGACTCGCTCCTTTCCGTGCGACATCGCCGGTCCCTTCAAGGGATCGAAGCGCGGCGGGCCGCGGTACATGCTCGTCCTAGTGGATGACCGCTCACGGTTCAAAACCGCGTACTTCTTGAAAAAGAAGTCAGACGCACCAGCCTGTATCCGCGCGTTCGTCTCCAGCTTCACGGCGTTGCTCAACCGGTCACGAGCTGAACCCACGGCTGTCATCGACTCCCTCCACACCGACAATGCGGGCGAGTTCATCTCGCGCGAGTTCGGTGAGTTCCTTGATGACGAACTTATCACGCTCACGACCTGCCCTCCGCACGTTCATGCCCTTAACGGTGTCGCTGAACGGGCCATCAGATCCATCATGGAGCTAGTCAGGTCCAGTATGCCAGCGAGCGGATGCCCACTCGGATTCTGGGATTTCACGGTCGACCACGCGGTGGACGTACTCAACCGTACCTCCGGACCTCCAGGATCTGAGCTCTCGTCCTACGAAGAAGTGACCAGCGTACCTCCGCGGATCATGAGCATCATGCCTTTCGGCTGCCGTACCTTCGCCGTCAAGCCGAGAGTCGCGTACTCGAAGATGAACATAGGGCCCCATGCATGGTCGGGCATGATGCTCGGGCGTAGTCTATCGTCGCCCGGCGCATACCACGTGTTCGTTCCCAGCACTGGCGCCAACGTGTGTACGTCAGACGTCTACGTTGACGAAACCTACATGCCCTGGCTCCCCGCCGGCTCCAGGAGAATCGGCACGCCTCCAGCTATAGCGGCTGACGCAGACGCTGATCAGCCTCCAGGACTTTCTCCCGCGGCGCACCCTGCCTTGCCGGTAAGCCCCTCGTCTCGCAGTCTGCCGGCAGAGTTCAAGCGGGTCACGCGCAGTACGGGGGGGCGAGCAGCCAGATCGCAGACGGTACTGGTGCTTTTCTCGGGAGCATATAACCGCCCAGACGGGCTCGCTGCGTTCCTCTCTCGACTAGGGCTTCACGCAGTTCTGGTTGACAACGACCCCCTGAACGGCGGCGGACGTGAGCACGACCTCCTCCGCGACTCGTTTTACGAACAACTGCTGCAGCGTTCACACGACGGTGAGTTCCTCGCCATACTCGCCGCACCGCCCTGTGGTTCCTTCTCGGTGTCGCGTTTCTTCACACCCGGCGACGGCAAACCGGGACCGCGGCCTCTACGCAACCGCGACCACCCTCTCGGCCTGCCGTCGCTCAACCACCGACAACGCGTCAAGGTCAAGGAAGTCAACACTCTTATCTCGCGCACGGCCGCCGTCCTCCTCGCCGCCTATCAGGCCGGATCGGAGTTCGTCATGGAGAATCTGCCGGATCGGAGTAAGGTCGACACCCCTTACTTCCTGCACGCGCGACACTGTCCCGTGTGGTTACTCCCCGATGTCGAGCAGCTCCGCCGGACCACCGGTAGCGAGTACGTTACCTTCCCCCAGTGTGCTTTCGCCGCCGACTACCAGAAATACACCACCCTGATGGACTCTCCCGGCCTAGGTCCCGCGCTCCGCCCACTCGCTCGCCTGGTGTGCACCCATTCACAGCATCGCGCCATCGCAGGCGGCGACCGATCAGGTGGGTCGTTCTCTTCGTCCAAGTCGGCCGCTTACCCGGCCGACTTGAACTACCTCTTTGCTCGAGTGTTCGCGTCACTCCGCGGCGCCTCACCGCCGAACGAGACAACCGATCGCCTCAAATCGCTCTCTCCGCCCGAGACCGAGCCGCGAGCCGAAGACGCGACCGATCACGTCGCCGCCGAGCCTGACCTGCCAGCACCGATGATGACAGACGTACCGGCTTCCGGCGAAGATGTACCGGGCGCGACAGACGACGGCGCCGCTGACACCGCCGCCGACAGGACCTCAGCCTGTGTCCATCCCGGTCTGTCTTGAGCCATGGCCTGTTTGTGATTGCAAGGCGAGTCATGACATCGGTGATGGTTCCCGCTTTGAAGCTACAGCCCGTTCGTGACCCAAGGACCCTCCTGGGAGTGGCGGGCGAGACACAGGGACCGTACAGGAGATCGAAGCGACTGCGCTCTCACCACCTCCGGCGAGGGCTCGACCGCGCAAATTCACGTACCATCGCGGATCTGATTTCCTCTCCGCCACCGCGCCGCTCAGGGCCTGTTCTTGCGTCGCTGTGTCTCGCCCGCCACTCCCAGGAGGGTCCTTGGGTCACGAACGGGCTGTAGCTTCAAAGCGGGAACCATCACCGATGTCATGACTCGCCTTGTAATCACAAACAGGCCATGGCTCAAGACAGACCGGATGGACACAGGCTGAGGTCGCGGAGATCGATAATCACACCAAGAACGATTCCTGGTCATACGTCGATCGCACAGAGGCCAACGGCCGGCGCATTGTCCGATTCACTTGGGCGTACAAATGTAAACGCGACGGCCGGCTCAAGGCCCGCTTATGCGTACAGGGGTGCTCTTAGCAGCCAGGCGTGGACTACGACCAAACCTTTTGCGCCGCCATGCGTGCAACCTCACTGCGTCTCCTCTGTTCACTCGCAGCGCGCCTCGGCCTAGGGATGTACCGATGGGACTTCGTAGCCGCCTACCTTCAGGGTGACCTGGAAGAAGGGGAGTCTGTATGCTGTTACCCCCCGCCCGGACATGAACACCTTGCCGCATTTTGGGCGGACGGGCGCCCGCGTCTATGTCGGGTCGATAAACCCATCTACGGCATGGCACACGCAGGCCGCCGATGGCAGCGCTCGCTCTTCCATGGCTCTCGAATGGGCTTCATACAGAGTGAACCAGACCCATGCGTGTTCCATCTTACCAGGGAAGTATCAACACCCTCAGGGCCTCGCAGTGAGCAGATGATCTTGGGATGTTACGTCGACGACTTGATCGTGCTCCCATCTCACACGGACTCTCATTCGCTATACTCCTCATCGTGACTGACCTTGAGCGTAGGTGGAACGTGAGGACGAAGGCGCCGTTTCCGACCTACTCAACGTCGAGATAACCCGCGACGGTGACGACGTCGTCCTACGCTAGGGAGCTTACATCGATAAGCTAGTGTCCACATTCCTGTCCGCCGGGGTGCCAGCGACCTTCACTTCCCGCATGCCGCCCACCACGCCCGATTACCTTCCATCGTCGAGCAGGCGCTTGTCAGGAGACAGGCTTCCTCGACGATCTCAGAGGCACGTACCAAAGCCTCGTCGGGGCGTTACTCTACTGCAGCGGCAATACCAGGCCAGATATAGCCTTGTCAGTTGGCTCCTCTGCAGAGCAATGGCTTTCCCTGATGAACAGCTATACCGGGAGGCAGAGCATGTGCTTTACTATCTCGTGCGTCACCGCGATATCGGCCTGCGTTACAGCTCAGACCACGTAGCCCTGCACGGCTACACAGATTCAGACTAGGCCGTTCAGCACTCCATCTCGGGCGCCGTGTTTATATATAACCGCACCGCGATCTCGTGGTCATGCAAGAAACAAGCCAGTGTCGCATTTTCCTCGTGCGAAGCAGAGATCGTGCCCGCAAGCAAAGCGACGAAAGAAGCCACATATCTTCGTCGATTTTTAGCAGAGCTCGAAGGTGTGGAGCGCAGAAACCCACATCTCTGGCAATGGACAACCAAGCCGTAAGGGACTTGGCGTACAACCCACAACATTATCCCCGAACCAAGCATATCGACCGGCGACATTTCTTCATTCGGAAAAGGTGGAAGATCTCACGATCACGGTCCCCTTCGTTCGCACTGCAGATAATTTAGCAGATTTCTTCACGAAACCTCTGGGGCACAAGACATTCTTCGCATTGCGCGACATCATCATGAATGTTCGAGCAATGATTTGCTCTCCCTGTGCTCGAGCTCGGGGGGATATTGAATTTCACTTTCTAGCCTTGTACTCTGCACCCTGACCCTGTGTACCGGGCCTCGGGCAAATAGACCAATAGCCAGTCCTGTACCAGTAATTAATTCAGCTTCGGATAGAGTGCCACGGTGGCGGACCCCACGGTCTGCGTGGCTTCAGCAGCCCTCACGGCGGCCACGTCCTACTCCGGCAACCTCAGCAAAACACATGCGCGTGGGCACAGAGAGAGAGAGAGAGAGACAGAGAGAGAGACAGAGAGAGAGACAGAGAGCGTGGGCTTGTACTGATTGCTTCATGTCTGTTGGTGACGCAGCTTTGCGGTCATTGCCGATACGCCGTCTCAGCTCACCTCGGCACTGCTGGCAAAGCTTCTGCTACGTGAGCCAGCATGGCACTCAAGGATGGAGGGTTTTGGTGCTGCTGCAAGCACGGAGATGCTTCGAGCTCTGGAGAGGCCTGCCAGCCTGCGGTTGCGAGAATCATCTTCTTACAGGAGTCCCATCTCTTCGAGTGAGCTGCTGCTTGCGACTCGCCTTCTGAGGCAGCCAAAGTCCCCTGCTGAGGCTGACGCAATCAAAGCCACCATGGACTGATTGACGACAGTTGACGATTGTAGTAAGGGCCACACTACCTATGTCTTGGCTGCACTCCGCAACCACTCATCCGCAGCGTAGACTGGCAAATGATCGTTGTAGTGGATCAACATATCCCAATTTACGTTCGGCGGTATTTCAACCGCAATTGCAGCTGATGCCCTCGACGCGTTGTTTATCCATACAATGGTATCAGGACACACAAAGTTCTGTGCTGACATTTTTGGCCAACAAGCTCGCCAACAAGTACAACGCTTCAGACTGCTTCAGTATCGCTCATCTCGTCCAGCAAGCCTCGCACTACGGGACGGCAATTGCCTATGACTTGGACCTGCTTGTGGATTTGCATGCACAGCCGCACGCGTCACTCTTCAAAGAACTTCAAAGAAGTCCCCAACAGCACCAAGTTGCAAGAGTACCTGCTGATGGCAGACGATGGGCTGCTCAATCTTGGCGATCCCGCTGAAGCTCCGACTGAGCCGTTTCCCGGTGAAGGGGAGAATACTCGCGAACGGCGTCGTATCGGCGCGCGCCCAAGCGGGCGGGGCGGCGGTGAGCGACACGGCAACCTCGTGAATCCAAAACCCTTCAAAGGGGCACTCTTACAATAAAAAGGGTACCTAGGTAATTACCGGGGCCCACACACTAAGTGCATGGGCCGGTGACTCCTAGCGACAAAGCGGTTACATCCCCATGTACAGTACCTCAGCAGCAATGCGTGTCCGTGTGAAGAGCGTTGATGCTTTCGAACATATATATAGGGGTGAAGGTATAATATCGACACTCACAGGCTCACGAGAGCTCTGTGATACCGAGGGGGCAATCAAGTACCCCCTCACACAGAACAAGCTACAGGACACCAGAGCAAGCAACCAGAAATAAGTGCTGATGTCCAGTAGCAAAGGTGCGGGCGGGTGGGACAAGAAAGCACGAACGTCTCACACCGACGCGGGCGAGAAGCGGCGCGACGCCCTCGCCGCGGCGGCGACACCGCAATCGCTGCAACGGACGCTCGGGAGGAGTGAGGAATAAAATATAATCCTCGGACTCTACTCTCGCTCCAGTACACTGTCGTAGCTTCGCTACGGCCGAGCACCTCAGCAGCAATGCGTGTCCGTGTGAAGAGCGTTGATGCTTTCGAACATATATATAGGGGTGAAGATATAATATCGACACTCACAGGCTCACGAGAGCTCTGTGATACCGAGGGGGCAATCAAGTACCCCCTGGGCACCCTCGGTGTGCCACGCCACGCCGGGAAGAAGTGGCAAACTACCCCTTGGGCCAACCGGGGTGTACACCTGAGAGAAGGAGGAGCCGTGAGTGACGTAGAGGAAAAGGGGGCAGAGCATACGCAGTGGCATGCACAGAGTGTAGACGGGCCACGTTCCCACACGTGCTCACCCACGACACGCTCAAGGCGTGTGAGGGGAGGCCCGGTGCAACCGAGTGGTAAGCCACAAGGAAGCACGCCCCCTCTCAGCGACGTGCGAGGCGCACGACGCGGGGGCGCCCACTCGCGACACACGACTCCCGAGGAGTGAGTGACGCGTGGGTCGAAAGAGGGGCGCGCACCACCGACCGGTCTGGCGGGCCGGGGCGCACGCAGGCCGCTCCCAGGGCCACCGCCGGACTGGCGGGCGGCAGCCCACAAGGGGCACGGCTGGGCCCTCGCGTACCTTCGAGCGGTCGTAGAGCGCTCATATCGCAACCGGGTTGCTGCAGAGACAGCCCCCGGCGCGGCGACGCATGGCGCCGCTGATGAGGGGCTTGACGATGTGCGGCCCCACGAGATAGCAATACAAGATAGCAATTGTCCGCGCGCGTATGCCGCATCGTACCACCCACAGCGGACGGCGAGATGCCAGTGGGAGCAAATGTGGTCGCGGCGTACCACAAGTGCGTCACGACGAAGAGGCCCCGCGAAGTCGCCGCCGCAGCAGGCGGCACTACCGGCGAGCGCAGCAGCGACCGGTACCACGCGGGCCTTACAATGAACTGAATGCTCCACAGCGGAGCCGAGATGTTCTAGCCGGTGACGACCACTGTCGTGATGCTCACGGCGCCGCTCGTGCCGCTGCCAGCGAAACAGGCCGCATCGGCGTTGGTGTCCCTGCCGTACCCGATATAGAAGCGCGACGGTCTTGCGTCTGGGAGCTGACGCGCAGCAGCGTGCGATCGGTCTACGTACGATTGCTCCGAGAAACGTCCTGCAGTGTGGCTGCACTTTGAAGCCCTGCGGTCTGCCTGGTGGCCAAGGCCGAGTATCCGCGCGTCTGGATGAAGGTGCGCGCGAGTGTCGACTGGCGCGACGCCGGCTCAAACGAACGACCCAAGACGCGCGAGTCGACTACGCCCTCGACAAAAGGAGCAGTCAGGTCGGAGCCGATGCGGCTGAAGACGAGGCTACTAGCGCCGTCGTGACCTGGGCTGATCTGCACACTCACCCCTCCGACGAGGGCGGTAGGCTCACAGAAGGAGGTGTCTGTTCGATTGGCCGGAGGCGTCGACGGCTGCGGTGAAAGCGACGGCTGCGGTGAAAGGAGCGATGGACGTAATGGCAGGGGTGACGGTGGTGGCGTCGACGTGGGCCGCGCTGGTGGTGAGTGAACGGCAGGGGTGGTGTTGGTGGTGTCGAAGGGGCTGAGACTTGGTGGAGGGGCGGGTGCAGGGGCACCGGTGATGGTGGCGGCAAGAGCGGGCAGTTGTGCCAGAACTCGTAATTGGCACACTCACCATCGGAAGTGCACACGCACCGCCTTACCAGGTTGACATTTGGCCACCTCTGCCGAGTGTATGAGGTGTCGCACAGCTCACCGGCGGTTTTGCACCGTCGCTCTGGCCAGAGCGCAAAGAGGTAGGTCCACCCGCAGCATACGAGTGTGCGGATTGCATCGGAAATTGCGGCACAGGCATTGGTGGAGTCGGTGGAGGCGACGGCGGCGGCGGAGTCGGTGGCAACGGAAGTGGTGGCGGCGGTGATGGTGTTGGAGACGGTGATGGCGATGGCGGCGGCGTCGGGAAAGGCAATGGAGGGGGCGATGGTGACGTCGGAGAAGGCGGGATGGAGGCGGTTGGAATGGAGATGGCGGAGGAGGCGATTTTGGCGGTGGCAAGGGCAGAGAAGGAGCCGAGGCGGAATATCCGGCGGTGCCGACGGCGGCAAGAGCGGGCTGTTGTACCAGAGCTCGTCGTTGGCACACTCATCATCGGATGTGCTTAGCACCGCCTTACCAGGTTGACATCCGACCACCTCTGCCGAATGTATGAGGTGTCGCACAGCTCACCGGCGGTTTTGCACCGTCGCTCTGGCACGAGCGCATAGAGGTAGTCACTCGCCGTACACGAGCACGCAGATTGCGTTAGCAACTGCGGCACAGGTGTCGGTGGAGGCAGAGGCGGCGGCGGCGGCGGCGGTGGCGGTGGCAACGGCAGCGGTGGCGGCGGTGATGGCGGTGACAGCGGTGTCGGTGGTGGCGGCGGCGTCGGGACCGGTTATT